>BOPN01008988.1:10000-12500 GCA_017312705.2 Penaeus japonicus | reverse complement strand
CTTGTTTTTATTGTCACACTCATATAAAATGCATCTTAAAAGAGGTGACACTTGTCACTTAAGACCAAAGAATCTTAATTACTCCACTCATTGTTGTATACACACACACACACACACATACATATATATATATATATATATATATATATATATATATATATATATATATATATATATATACGTAAATTTATTAACACTTAGAGGCTACAGAATATGAATGGCCGTTATGCCTGCATTGACAAAACTTTAAGGGCCGAAGATCCCTAAAACCAAACTGTACCCCCCGGCTCGTATGGCCCTAACCCATGATTATTTATGGGATGTCGCCCCCTTCCTTTCTTGTGTAGGATGGTCAAGGGAAGGGGAGGGAGGGTGCGGAGGTGGACGGTAAGGGTAAAGGGAGGGACAAATGGCGAGGGTCAAAATGCAGTTAAGGAAGGGGGAGGAGACTCGTCCTGCGAGAAGATGAAAACGCGTGGACGGTTGATGGCGGCCTTTGGACTCAGGAAAGAATGGAGGCGGTGACGTTTACCGACTTATTAGGATTGTGATTATTTTAATTTCTTCATTAATGAATTTGTGTATGTATGTGTACGTATATATGCACACACCACATATATACGTACAATTTCATACTGACAAAAAAATTACTGCTGTGCTGGGGTAAGGGGATATTTATTATACTTTTTTTTATTCACACTTATATCGTCAACTATATAGGCTATAACGAATGGAAAAATGTGCACCGTCTGTGTAAGTAGCCCATGGCTCCATGCCAAGGCGAGTATTTATTCAAAATATGTAAAACCTGATTTATGTCTATTAATGACGATGAAAATATAAACTTTTGGAGTGTTGATGTTATACTTGAATTGTGTTATCTTTTCCGTAGGTGTATTCTTGTAGGGTTAAGGCTGTGGCCATCTTTTATTTTTGTGTTTCATGCGAAGGCCGTAATGGAAAAATGAAGGGGAGGAGATGCTAGGGAAATATGCAGGAAAAAGGCAGGATTTGTGTAATGTAAAACGACAAGCGAATGAGAAACAGGAGATGGACGGGTTAAGCCGTGCTTGGAGGGAATGAAGAGAGCAAATCAAGATAATGCTGCATGCTTTTGGAATGACCTTTTTTATGACAATTAGAATCCTATTTCTGCCGCTTTGATTTTTATGGTGTGCTGCAATATTTGATGATGAGTTTTTTTAAGGGAGCCTACTGAGCTACTCTCTCTGAAACCCAAATGGAAACCTTACAGGTTAAGGTTCCAGAAATAAGCAAAGGCAAATGCAAATAGCTATCTTCGTTATTCTTTATATTTCTTTAATTCTGTCAAAGGAGACACATGGCACTGGGCCAGGCCGCCTGCCGTGCCAATCTCCATGGAGTGAATGATGTTTCTTCCCTTCTCTCGCTATCCCTATTCGCGACGGGAACTTGCCCCCCTTCCCCCCGCCTCCGCACAACCTCACCACCATGTTGTAGCAGCTGTGGGACATAGGCCATTCGCCTCGCCCCTATTGGGGATGGGGATTTGGCTGAAACTTTGACCAAGGAAATGGTTTCTTGATTTTTCGGTAGGGCCGTATGCAGCTTGTGTATGTGTGCGTTTGACTGTGAATGTGTTTGTGTAAGTGTATTTCGATACGTGTGCCAAAATCTTTCTAACTTGTTATGTATGGATGGGAATCCTCTGATCAATACGCGACCTAGTCCCCTCTCTCCCAGACCCCCCTTCCCCCCCCTCACGCACAAAAGGTGGGTCAGTGTAGATTGTATTGGGGATTTGCTGAGCTGTCTTATCCGTCCGCTTTCGCCTAACCCTTTCAGTCTACTACGCGTTTTCTTCATCACAATCTTGCGTTCTTTGTATTTCGGCTCTTGTTTTTCGACGATCTGTTCTCTTTCTCACATTCTCTTTTCATCAGTGCTTTTTTATTTTTTTAACTCATTATTCTCACACAGAATACGTCATCCCATTCGCATTCTTAACTCTTGCCGTGCAGTCACAATGACATACAAACAGAACCTAACGCCTACTCCCACGTTGCCTCGACTCACACACGCGCAAGTCAGGCATTTCCGTTACAACGCGTTTTTCACTGTTCACTGTTCGCCCGCCTTCACAAAGTTCACGCAACACTATATCATTGATTTCTCTTCTTGAACTTGCATTCTGTCTCTCCACCCCCCCCCTCTCTCTCTCTATCTATCTCTCTCTCTCTCTCTCTCTCTCTCTCTCTCTCTCTCTCTCTCTCTCTCCCTCTCCCTCCCTCCCTCCCTCCCTCCCTCCCTCCCTCCCTCCTTCTCTCTCTCCCCCTCTCACTTCTCTCTCTCGATATAGAGTATTTTTGTATTTTATATATATTTCTTAAGGTGATCGTCATTTTCATGTTTTCTTATTTCTGTAAAGTACAATTAACGGAGTTTCAAATTTGTGTTTTGGTGTGGTAGTATATCGAAAACGTAAATGGTATGGAAGGAAGAATAAGTATGAAAACAT
>BOPN01008987.1:35000-38029 GCA_017312705.2 Penaeus japonicus | reverse complement strand
TATATATATACGTAGCCAACTTACCTGAAATAAAATCAAGTAGTCACAACACATATATCATGCTACTGGCAATGACATGCATTATATCCAGCTAATGTGAACTGCATTTAGAGAAGTCTCATGAATGGCGTCAAAAAAAGCAGTAGGAGAAAATATGTTGCAAAAAGAACTATGAAGCAATATAGTAGACCTCCCCCCCCCCCTCACCACACGGAGGACCTTCATTTTTGCATACACGTTTTCTTGATACTCGCCTCTATGAAAATGAAATGTTTCAGATTACTGTGCGTTTAAAATTGTGTTTTGTGCTGAATGAATGACAACTTTGTAGACCGTTAACCTCACCCATGAAATAAATGCAGACGAGAAAGTGAGAGAAAACAAAAAATGCAGCATAAATGTCTATCGGTTTATTACACATCATTTTACTCACAAATGCCAATCAAGAGCTGAGTATACTCTTAGTGCATAGTGAGTTCAGCCCATGAATGTTAAAGGAGAGCTTGATGTGACATGCTGCAGGAAGGCCAACTTGTGACGAGAGCCGGTCTGTCAATGCAGCGTCTGCATCAGTGGACTGAAAATCCTGAAAACAGTTTACTGGTAATATGAACCTTGGCTTGTTTTGTGTATTACTTAAGACAGAGAAATAGCTGACAAAGTTGCTAAAGGCATTGCTCTCAAGAAGAGAAGGTGATGTATGCGAGTATTATGAGATTATTCGTTAAGCACGAATAACTTTATTTGTGCGTGCATGACCACGTTTTCTTCTAAAGATTAAGATAATGAGCCTTCAGAAAATAAAAGGTGTTAGCTTAGGTAACCTCTTGCAAGAAACATAGCAGCTTATTGTTCTTTGATAATACATCTTATAGAATGTGAAACCCAATTTCAGTTGCAGAGAGCACATCGTGTGGATGTAATAATAACATAATCTTAGCGATTTAAGTAAGATTGAGCATAATCAATTAGTAAGGGTGGCAATGCAAGAATACATCTACCTTCAAAATAATTAATGAGTCAATTCTGTGACTCGCGTGGTGAACAACATATAAAGTGCTGCTAAAATAAAATAGGATATTAGAGCGTCATGGCTCCATTCACGCTGATTCTCAACTTGCGTTGCGGACTGACTTATAAAGTGAGTTTTTACAGCAAGAGAAGTGGTCATGCTGATCGATTTGCGAAGGAAGGTAATGCAGGAAGGGACGTGGTCATGCTGATCGATTTGCGAAGAAAAGTTATCCAGCAAGATAAAATGGACATAAACCTTGGATCCCCTTTTCCAGTGATCTCGCATACGCGCACCAACTACTACAAAGAAGGCCTTATTGATCTAGAATCCCCAAAGCCTGAAAGTTCTAACTCAAAGTTCACTTGCCATGAGTTGGATAAACACTGTACTTGCTCTTTAGAAAACTAGCACTATTGTCCTCATTATAATAGCATCTTTGACATCATTTTTACAGTATTACCATGGTGATTGTTATTGCATTATTATCATCATCCGTATATTGATGTTGGTAATGATCGTGATGATAACAATAATAATGACAATTATCATTATCATTGTCGTGATCATTTTCACTCTTATTCTTATTCTTATTGATATTGTTATCAATGTCACTGTAATAATTACTATTGTCATCATCGTAATCATTATCATCATCAGCATCATTATCATTATTATTATGGCAAGATATCATAATGACCAAGGGGGATTGAAACAGTTATCTATATATGAAAAATACAGTATAATTCAGCTTACCCTTGGCATAGCGTTTTCTTTTTGTGCAATCACGAATGAGATTAGAAAGATGTTATAAATCCTTATCGTTTAACCAAGGTTGTTCCTTTCGTTGCCAAAGGAGCCGCCACTTTCAATGTCAAAGCAAGCGAAACTGACAAAGGGCTGGAATTCACGCGGAATCTCACTCGTGTGTGTATGTGTGTGTGTGTGTGTGTGTGTGTGTGTGTGTGTGTGTGTGTGTGTGTGTGTGTGTGTGTGTGTGTGTATGATGCAGCTCGGATTTGTGGTTTTCAAAATGGGTATGTTCATAATGAGCATAATGAAATGATAAATTATAATGATAACAATAATGAAACTATAACAGATTGTAATAATGATGTTAAATATTGTTTAATAATGGTGATGATAATAACGATGATAATAATGATGATAATGATGATAACAACAATAATAATAACAATAATAATGATAGTAGTGATAAAGACAATGATTACCTATGATAGTAGTAGTAGGCATAATCAACAATATTAATGGGTACATTGGTATTAATGCAATAATGATAACATCAAGAAAACTACTTCCTTTGATGATAACGTTGATATAGACATTACAAAATCGTGAAAGTTGATGAGATCTGATCGTATTTGAAGTTTAAAGATGTTGCTTTCACTTGTTGAAACACTGCTGACATTCCATTGATAAGAATATCAAGCACTTGACGTCGACTGTCTCATATAATTTACGTCAATCAAATTCTAAACTTTATCATCATTTTTTTTTTTTTTTTTTTTTTTTTTTTTTTTTATCAAGCGTTCACTCGATACTTGAGATGTTTGGATTACAGATTTAGGACAGAGGAGATAAAGGGAAAGAGGAAGAGGGAGGAAAGAGAAGAGGAGGAGGATTGGGAGGATGATAAAGATGAAGATGATGCGGGGGAGGAGGAGGAGGAAAAAGAGAAAAAGGAGGAGGAGGAGGAGAAGGAAGGGGAGGAGGAGAAGGCAGAGGAAGAGAAGGAGGAGGAGGAAGAAGAGGAAGAAGAAGAGGAGGAGGAGGAAGAAGTAGAAGAAGAAGAAGGTGAAGAGGAAGAGGAGAAGCTGTAGATATGTAAATTATAGAATGTACGCCCTGTAAGTATAAAAATAAAGAGATAAATAATATCAGCAAAGAAGGTTGACGACCACAGCCACCGGCGAGGACGGGGCCAATGGACTGTATTGTGAAATACTTCGAGATATATTTCACAACACAGTTCCCTTTGGGATGGAGGTAGAAAGAA
>BOPN01008987.1:5000-7500 GCA_017312705.2 Penaeus japonicus | reverse complement strand
TCTAAGAATAAATCGTGTGTGTTGCGAGAACGGGCGGTGGAGGCCTGTGATTGGTCGACGCGGCGCATGCTTCACAAGGGGTTTGGCGCAGGCTCCCCCGCAACGCCACGTCACTTCAACCGATCGCATCTGATAAGGCGATTGCAAAGTTACCTTGGAAGTTTCATGGTGCCTGAAACATTACTAAGATAAGATAGAATAACAATCCCCCCTCATTTTCTTTTTTTTTAGTTTTGATACTTATGAATTGATTTACGGATAATGCTTTTGAACACGAACTTATAGCTAGGGGAATATATATCAATCTATTTATAAATCGATATACACATATATACAGGCACATGAATACATACATAGTCAAATAGTGATTGAGTGGGTGAGAGAGAGAGAGAGAGAGAGAGAGAGAGAGAGAGAGAGAGAGAGAGAGAGAGAGAGAGAGAGAGAGAGAGAGAGAGAGAGAGAGAGAGAGATGATGCGAATACATGTGCTGGGAAAAGTAACATAGAGAATGGAAATGAAAAGAATAAAAAAACTTTATATGATACAGGGAGCAAAAAAGAAGGAACTTTCCATATGTATTTATTACCAATATAATTCTACCAATACGCCTTACCGGAAATTCATTACCATGATCACTAACTTTTAATAAGTCACAAATGAGACACAAATTGCGACTTAATTTCATTTGCCTCTTTAATTTTTTTTTTTTTTTTTTTTTTTTTTTTTGCTTAAAGTTCTATTCATGCAAAATCAAACCAAATAAACGTTAAAAGGCTCCTTGGGAAAGCACAGCAAACTGGTCCGATCAACACCCCCCTCAACCATAGCACCCTCTAGCGGTTGGAAATTTCCTTTGAAGTGTAGAGCTATCTGCAACAAGCATGTACGGCACTATTTCAATGCTCATTTATTATTCATTCTACTTTTTCCACGACAAAGCGATGAAGGCGACGCTAGCTAATTATCGTGTAACACTCGACTGCTTTTATTGTTCAGACAGAATTGTACACGCTTAAGCACAACATACAGTGCAGACGTAAATAGGTCCGCACGAAGGCCAATAGCGTCCATAATTGATATTAATAAAGTTTAAAGAGTTCAAAGCATGACTTTCCTATACAACATATGTGTACTATATAGTTGGCGGCGCTGTGTAACTCGCTAAACCAATTACTCAATGTCCCTTTCATTTATTCTTATTGGTGGTGTAATATAAACGCATCTTTTAATACAGGAATGGCTATTTATGGCGATCATAATCGAAAGTCATTATCATTTGTCTGTATTGGTCATTAATCCAATGCCGTCATCAGTATGATTGTAAATGACAACGTATCCGATAATTTGTAATTTCCACGAATATTTTCTGATATCATATATATGGGACTTTTTTTTTACAGTTCGAACTAAAGAAAATGCTGAAGGCCGAATACTCTAGATATAAAGCTGAGTATACCAGATACTAGTTCTCATTGTTGTAGTTGTCACGCAAACGCATTGTGCATCACGATGTGGAAAAAAATGGCGGTGGAAGGAATCGTACACTACAGAAACTTACACCAAACACTTCATCAAATAGTCTAAAATCACCAGTCATGAATGTTTGATACAGATTTACAGAGCGCTTCCGAGCCTTAACCTTTGCATGTGATTTCTGGGAATCGCAAAGTTTCAACGGAGACATTTGGGTTGCGCTAACAGGGGCCGGAGGACAGAGATAGTGGAGCCAGGAATTGCGAGGACAAGTACCGTTTGGCGCCTGCATCCTGTTGCGAAAAAAATAACAAAGGGGTTACAATCTGTTCCTTGATTTATGGATATTACTTTGATACTGTGACATCATACTTTGATATCATTCTTAGCTACCGCATAGTGCCCTGCACGAATGGTCACGTGAGCTCCTAATCATACCGAAGCCTTGGTATATTAAACAAAAGTTCGTTGAAAATTCCAATATTCGAATGATCACGAATCACTCCTGAACATTTGTGACATCGAAAGAGTTCGTGGGTCACTGTAGGGAGAATTCTAGAAATATTTTGAGGATTATCTAAGGCCTCATATAAAAGTATGTAATTTATGACTAATCGCGTAGATGAAGTTTTAATGGGAGGTGAACTTTGAGTTCTGTGTTGTTCCAAGGAAAGGGTAGGATCAGGAGGGGATTCCCGACTTAGTGACCAGTTGATGGACAGCAGTTACACATATTCTAGTTTACTTACCTTACTTTTTTACCCCGGCGCACAACATCTATCTTTGTTTGACGAGTACATCATCTATTCTGTAAACTTTTGTTTTGTGTTTTATTTCTCCTGCATGCGCGTGCCAGAGGAATTGACAAACAATGTTCTAGAGTTAAAGGCTAAGGTAAAGATGAAAGAGTCTGAACTCTTTTGTAATATCCACTGCTGTAACTTGTAATACTAGTTTTTTTTTTTATTAGAATCCCTACTCTGGTGCTACTACCACTGTTCCTCCTACCAATATTATATCTACTATT
>BOPN01008986.1:7200-22200 GCA_017312705.2 Penaeus japonicus | reverse complement strand
ATGGAAATGTTCGAGACGGAACTCCTTCCGGCCATTCTCCCTCCGAGCGCGATTTGGTTTAGATACGTTGATGATATTTTTTCTATGTGGCCTGTAAAACTAGTCGGATTTCGACGATTTTTTGCGTAGTCTTAACACCCTTGCTCGTACCATAAAATTCAAAGTGAATGGGGAAAATGCTGGAAAATTACCCTTTTTAGATATAATGTTGCATAAAATTTCAACGAATTATTTAAAGTTTTCGGATTTACCGAAACCCACTCATGTTGCTAATTATCTTCATTTTTCTCATATCATCCTTTATCCATTAAGAAATCAGTAGCCTCGTCTATGTTTCTTAGAGCATATAGGATCAGTGATAATGAATTTATTGATAGAGAACTTAGCATCGTATAGGTCTTTTAAGTCTTGGCTACCTAAGTTTTCTTGAAACAAGCACATTCATATGCGAGATCCAAATTTTATTCACAAACTAAAGTCACGCGTAAGGATAGGTCCGATAACTTACTCGTTGTTCCGTTCAATCAGTCACTCGATGACAAGCGTCAGTTACTTAAAAAGATGGACATCGATGTAGTGTTCACTTACCCCCTAACACGGTGCGTAAATCTTTGATTAAACACAATGCGTCCAACGCTACTCTTGGCACTTCTTCTGGCATTTACGCTATTCCTTGCAAAGAATGTCAGAGTTCTACATAGGTGAAACAGGTAGAGAGTTGGAAAAGAGAATAAGTGAACATAAACGCGATGTTAGGTACGCAAGGGAATCAAATGCTTGTTTCGTTCACATGCGTGATGTCGGTCATCAATTAAATTGGAATAATGTTCAGTTAATTCACAAATCGTCTAATGCGTATGAAGAAGATGCTGGAATCGCTTTTAATTAAAAAAGATTCCCAATTAATTTGAGTGCTGGTCAATGGGGTTGGATGATCTTACCTCCTTTTTAGTAGGAAAAGCTTTCCCTAGAAAAATTGACCTTAAACATCCTTCTGTGACCTGAGTCAACCTTGTCCCCTACGGCCATCCTTTCTATATATATTCTTGTCTAAATTTATCTTACTCTATTTCCATTTTTTGGATTGCTTTCGCTACAGAGGAACTTTCATGAAAAAGTTCGAAACGTCGCAAGTTTTTCCTTTCTTTTAGTGGCAGTGTTATTAATATATATATATATATATATACATATGAGTGTGTATGTATAGAAATAAATACATATATACATACATACATACATATATATATATATATATATATATATATATATATATATATATATATATATATATATACATATATATATATATATATATATATATATATATGTGTGTGTGTGTGTGTGTGTGTGTGTGTGTGTGTGTGTGTGTGTGTTTATATATACATATATATATATATATATATATATATATATATAGAGAGAGAGAGAGAGAGAGAGAGAGAGAGAGAGAGAGAGAGAGAGAGAGAGAGAGAGAGAGAGAAATGAAACAGAGAATAAGAGAGAGAGAGAGAATGAGAAGATGAAACAGAGAGAAAGAGAGAGAGAGAGAATGAGAAGATGAGACAGAGAGAAAAAGAGAGAGATACAGAGACAGAAATATGCAGAGCCAGAGAGTAAAAGAAAATAAGAGACATCATAAAAAGCGTGAATGATGACGTCGTCATGACATGAGACCGATAGACAGAGAGATAGATATAGATACACTGAATTCGGGAGAAGAGAGAGAGACAACAGTAAACAAGAATAGGATGCTGCGATAACGGCAATCAGAGAGAGAGAGAGAGAGCAGATGTAATGAGAAAGACGTAAACAAAATAAACAAATTATGGGAATAATTTTGAAATATGAAAACAAATGAATTGAATGAAATTAAATGAAAAAAAAATATCACTCAAGGCAAAAAATTGTTGAACGGTAAGCCTTTTCTCAAGCTTAATTATGATATTATTTTCTTCAAAATAGCTAAGGTCAAAAACATGCTCATTACGATAACTATATCTATACTTATAACAGTAGTAATAATAAGATTAATGTAAATATCAGTATGTCAAAATGATAACAATAATTATGATGATAATGGTAATGATAATGATAGCAATAGTAATAATACCAATAAGGATAATGATAATAATGATGATGATGATAATGATATTTTCATATATATATCCTTGATGATAATAACAATAATAACGATAACAATAATATAATGATAGCCCAAATAATGCTAATTATCATTAAAATGATGATATTAACTAATGATAATTAAATCAATTATGATGGTAATAATAACAATGAAGATAGCAATGGTAAAGATAACGAAAATCATAATAATTAGGATGATAATGATGATAATAATAAAAATGATGATAATAATAATGATAATATATATATATATATATATAAATATATATATATACATATATAAATGCATATACACATATGTATGTACACAAGCCAATCGTGCTTTCATAAAATATATACTGAAACAGAATCAACAGCCACGCTTTTCGAAGAGAACAGTCTCTTTATAGAACACATCTAAAGGTGTAAACAGCCCCGGTAAGAAAGAAGATTTGTCCTGGAAGCCATTGCTGAACCAATCCTAAGAAAGCGGCTTTCAAGGAGAAGCAGTAGCTCCAAGAAAAGAGGAAAATAAAGAAAGGAACAGGGCAAGAAGAAGAAGAAGAAAAAATAAAAGGAAAGAAAAAAAAAAAATTTTAATTAAAGAAGGAAAAGATGTTCGAGAGACGAAAGCAATTCCCAGAAAGGAAAATAATATGGAACCTGAATTCAGCAGGAAAGAAAGCGAAGGAAGGGGGAAAAAGTGACTTTTAACGGAAAGAAAATAAAGTCAAGAGAGAGAGAGAGAAAAAAAAATGAGCCACTTCAAGAAAGGGACCGAATAAATGAAACAACGAGAAGGAAACCTGCAGTGATGGGCCGAGCCTGG
Organism: Penaeus japonicus; assembly: GCA_017312705.2. Taxonomy (NCBI): domain Eukaryota; kingdom Metazoa; phylum Arthropoda; class Malacostraca; order Decapoda; family Penaeidae; genus Penaeus; species Penaeus japonicus. Next base: position 19,250 of record BOPN01008986.1, on the reverse strand, counting down.
AAGGAAGCAGGTGAGGCACTCCATTATATTGCTCTGCAACACATACGGGTATTATGTAGACGGCCATCAGAGCAGGAGAGAGAAGAGAGGGGGTGGAGAGAGTGAGACAGAGCGAGAAAGAGAGAGAGAAAGAGGAAGAGGAGGAAGCAGAGAGCGAGAGGGGGGGGGAGCAGGGAGAGAGAGGAAGAGGAGGAGACAGAGAGAGAGAGGAGGAGACAGAGAGAGAGAGGAGGAGGAGGAGACAAGGAGATAGAGAGACGACAAGGAGGAAGTAGAGAGAGAGAGAGAGAGAGAGAGAGGGAGAGGAGGAAAAATAGAAAGAGAATGAAGAGAGAGAGAGTATATGGGGGAGGGGGGGTCAAGGGGGATGATTTCTGTTAAGACACTCATGGCAGGGACGATTCACCCCATCATTCACCTCATTGCGCGTTGTTCTCATTTCATAATTTAGGCTTTTTGTTGATCTGGTTACCTCATCTTTGGCAATTGCCTATTTTTTCTCAATTCTAGATTCGCGTGATTTGCAGATCCGTCCGCTTCTGTATCCGTTTGTTCGAGAACTGTTGTCCTCACCACGTAATTTCTAAGGGTTCGCCCGCCCTTTCACGTCACTTGTTCAAATGCATCATCACAGTCTGAAGCGGTTGGGAGCTTCTGTCGCATTGCCTCGCAGCTGCTCGTGGCCATCAGGTTCCGAAACAGCCAGCGGACGGCAGAGGGCGCTGCCGTGACTGATGCAGTTTTGAACTATCATATTCCGAAATGTTCATCTCGAGAATAGATATTGCATTGATCAGATTTATGTTGTGAAATCTGCCACTATATATTGATAATATGCTGGACGAAAATATGCACTTCGATGTTGAATATAGACTCTTGATTATCAAATTTCAATAAATGCCTAATGTGATTTAAATTTCTTCTGTTTATTTGTATTCCGAGTGAGCCGCAAGTATCTTGATATTGGATGCAGATTCCGGACTCTCAGACTCCAAATGTCCTACGATCTATTGAACTTTTATGCGTCCCCATTGCCAAAGGGAAAGCGGGCCACACGATGAGACAAGAATATTTACAGGACGACTTCACGGCCGCAACTTCCTGCAGATCTTCATCCCACAGAGATGGCATTTGGCTCTTGGGTATTGGGCATAAGAGCCACAGCCTCTTGGGCCAAGGCGGATGAGGACACGAACTAGTTGGATAGTGATGATATACCGATGAAGTCCTGTGTGAACTGAGGACCTTCCTGGTTTTAGAACTCGGAGGGAGGAATCAAAAGGTTCAGTCGAGGCGAAGCGACCGAAGACGAGAAGCGGACATATGTGTCTCAGTTTTTATGAGCGAGAGAGAGAGACAAGAAGAAGAAGGAGAAGAAAAAGAAGAATGAGGAAGAGAAGGAGAAAGAGAGGGGGGAAAGAGACAGAGACAGAGAGAGAGAGTGAGACAGAGAGGCAGAGAGAGAGAGAGGGGGAGGGACAGATAGACAGTTAATGTTTGTATATATCCATGTGTATGCGTGCGTATGCTTGTGTGTATGTGTGTGTGTGTGTGTATGTGCGTGTGTGTGTGTGTGCAACCACTGCAGACCCTGAGTCTGGAGGTCATGAAACCGAGACAAGCAAACACTAGGGGAACACGGCCGTGCTGAGGCAGGTGTGGTGGTGGTGGGGTGGGGAGGGGATGCAGAGGGCAAAAGAGGGGGGAGGGGGAGGGGGGGGTGACAGGGGAAGAGGGGAAGTGGGTAGGAACCTGGCCTGCATTGACTCCACCTAATCATAGCCGGACGTTCGTTACGTCACAGCACCGCACTCTTTGTCTACGTTTCTGCTCGAAGTCGCCTTTCGCGAGAGGGAAATGGAGACGTTGCTCCAGTCTTATTCTCTTCTCTTCTCTTCTCTTCTTCTTCTTCTTTCTCCTTCTACTTCTTCTTTTTCTTCTTCTTCGTATCATTATTATTGTTGTTGTTATTGTTATTGTTATCATTATTATTTTATTATTATTATTATTTTATTATTATTATTATCATTATTATTATCATTAACATTGTTATCATTATTGTTGTTATCATTATTATTAATATTATTATTATTATCATTATTATCAATAGTATCATTATCATTACCATTATTATTATCAACAACTATAATAATATTATCATTATTATCATTACTATTACCATTATTATTGTTATTAATATCAGTATTATCATCGTCCGTCTTATTCTTTTCGTCTTCGTCATTGTCTCTCTTTTTCTTCTCTTTCTCTCAGTTTCTCCTCCTTTTTTCTATCTTTCCCCGCTTTCTATTCTCCTTACTCTCTCCTCTATTTCGTTTTTTCCCTCTTCTTATCCATCCTTTTCTTATTCTTTCTCTTTTTTTATCCCTCTTTCTTTCTCTCATACCTTTTTTATCCCTCTATTTTTTCTTTTTTACTTCGCCTTTTTTTCTTTTCCTTTCCTTTTCTATCTTTCCTTTTGTCCCTCTTCGTTCCTTCTATTCTACTGCTTCCATTCCCCTTTTCTTCTTTTTCTTTTTATTTCTCTCCTCTCCTCTATTCTCTTGTTTTCATTTCTCTCTCACCTTCTTCCCTTGTTTTCTCTATTCCTATAATTTTCCCTTTGTCTCTCTCCTTTTATTTATCTTCCTCTTTTCTTGCTCGTCCTTTGCTTTAACTTCTTCTAATTCTAAGCATTCCATTTTCTTTAAATGGCCAAAAAATCATTGTCTAATCTATTTAATCATTCGAGAAATACATAACGTACAGATACACAAGCGCGCACACGTATACATATACATACAGATAGAAAATTAGGAAGCGTACATATGCTTACAGAGATAAATTAGAAAGTGTACACAATTGTACAGAGAGAAAATTAGGAATCATGAATATACGTGCAGTCATAAAATTAGGAAACTGGCACATGCACATAGAGAGAAAATAAGGAAACGTACATATACATATGCATACAGAGAGATGATAAGCGTATACATACGTACAATAAAGATAGAAAAATAGGGACCAGCGAAAAGGAATAAGTGAAATAAAGGAGAGAGAAAAAAAGGCGGCAAAACAGAAGAACCGCTTAGAGAAAGAAAGAAAAGAATTAGGTCGAGAGAAAATAAGGAAACATACATACATAGAGAAAATAAAGAAGCCTACATATCCGTACAGTTAAGACAGAAAAAAACTGCGACCAGCGAAAAGAAAAGAGGGAATAAGGAGAGAGAAAAGAATGCGGCTTAAAAGAGAAAGTGCGGAGGGAAAGAAAGAACAAAAATCAGGTTGAGTAAATTACAAGCTTTCTGAAAATCTAATCTCGGTTTTATTTGCAAAGAATTCCAGTTCCTGAACTTGCTTACATTTTGGCATTGCAGAGTCCCCAAGAGAGTCTTTAGCACTTGATGAAAAGTCACGATTTAATGCAATTGCTTCGTATGATCACCGTGCCTATAATTGTTTCGTTGGAATTTCTTTATTACATCTATCTTCTGTTTCTGTTTTCATTTGTTTCTTATTGTTGTTATTTTAACTGTTTGTCTGTTGTTGTTTTTGTCTCATTATTATTATCATTATTATCATTATTTGTATTTTTATAATCATTATCATCCTCATTATGATCAGCGTGTTGGTCATCATTGTCATTATTATTTCTATTGATATTATTATCCATGATGCTGTTTTTGTTATCATCATTATTATTATCAATATCATCATTACTAGCATCATCATTATTATGATTATTACCATCATCATTATTATCATTACTGTTGCTGTTATTACTATTATTATTATTATCATTAACATTATTATTACCATTAATATTTTTATTATTTCATTAGAAGTAGCATTGTCATTATTATTACTATTTCATCATTATTGTTATCAATTATATCATTATCATCAATATTATCATTATCATAATCATTTATCACTATCTTTATAAATATCATCATCATTTGTAATATTATCCTCATCATTATCATTCTTATCATCATCTTTTTCATTATCATTATATTTGTTTCATCATTATCATTATTATTATCATTACCATTATCATAAGTATTTTCATCATTATCATTATCATCATTATTGTTATCAATATAATTATTATCATTGCTGTTGTTATTATTATAATCATCATTGGAATTACCTTTGTTATTATCATTATTATCGTTATTTTTATCATTATCATCAATGTTATCACCATTATAGTTCTTATTGTCATCATTAATATCTATTAAGAGGGTCAGTACATAATTATTTTTATTATCACCATTATTATTATTATCAGTGTTGATAACAATATCATCATTATTGTTATCCTTATCATCTTCAAAATGATCGTTATCTTTATTTTGTTGTTATTTTATCATTATTATTATTATTGTCATCATCATTATCATTTTTATTTTATTATTCGTATCCTTATTATTATTATCATTATCATTAATGTCATCATCAATATCTTTATTGTTATCATCATTATTAGTATTATCACTATCCCATTGTTAGACGCATGTCACTTCCCTCATGCTATTTCGCATTCCCTCTCACCTCTTCAGATTTCCACCTGCCATGTAAGAGATCGAAATCAGAGTTTTACATATCAGCAGTAATTTCCTAAAAGACATACACAATAATCTAAAAAAACACGTATAGCTTCCCTCTGTTCCCTTTGCCCTCGCTGACACCCTCCTTCGAGCATTGTAGGATACCGGTGCCATACTTTTGTCAGCAGAGAAGTTGCTGGACTTGTGTCCTTCCATCCAAGGTCACATTTCCTCATGTCATCTTACATTCACACTCCCTCATCTCCGTCAACAAAGCCAGGATGATGGACGATCAAGATGCGCTACGAGATTGTATCATTATATTTTGGTGTTGTTTCTCAGTAATCATTTCCTGTGTTACGTTATGTTTGAAGAATGACAGTGAATGAGTGAGAAAAAGAGAGAGAGAGAGAGAGAGAGAGAAAGACAGGCAGACAGACAGACAGGCAGGCTGACAGACAGACAGACAGACACGCAGACAGAGTAAGAGAGGTGCTCCCACGTGTGTCTGTTCGTACGTGCGTGTGTATCAATCTATTTTCTAATTTTTCTTCTTTCTCTTTCCCTCTCATCATGTCCCTCTGCCTCGCCCTGCTAGCCCCCCCACGCGGCCATAAATCACTCACACTCTCCCTTCTTTCTCGTTAAAAACACCGGTGAATTTAGCATTTTCGCGACAATTTCAGTTACTTGTCCTGAAAATATTGCGCCTCGTGTCCTATAAGTTGACACAATTTGTTTGCACAATGTTCTCTCGCGGAGGGGAATGCTGGAATCACGTGTCGATAAACCTGCATAATTTACCTTAGTTACGTGACCTAGTATAGATGAGTGAGAAGAGCGATGATCACTTTCATTACTGATACAGGGATTGTTATCATTTGTCGTTGTCCTTATCATTATTATTGTCATTACTAATAGCATGACCCTTTTTTTTAAACATAATTATGATCTGTTTTATCGTTATTATAAAGGAGGGAGAAAATGGCCAGTTTTTAATTATCACTTTCATCACTGCAACTGGGATTGGCATCATTTCCAATAACTTTGTCGCTGTTTTTATCGTTATTGTGGTCATAACTAATATAATAATCCTTTTTAAAAATTATTATTAAGATATCGTCGGTAATTATTTTATTCGTATTATTTTTGTTTTGATCATTATAATCATCATGATTAGTATCCTCGTCTTTAATACATCTACTTGTATACACACCTTGTTGTTATTGTTGCTATCAGTGTTGTTGTTGTTATAATCATTGTTGCTGTTATTGTGTTTGTTATTGTCATTGTTTATGTTGTTTCTTTTATCATTATAATTATTATAACAACGATTAGCATTTTCATTATTATTGTAATTATAATCATTATCATTATTGTTAGTATCAATATTATTATTGTCATTATCATTATCATCATTTTTATCATCATCATTATCACTATCATTTTCATAATCATTATTATTATTGTTGTTATCCTGATCATTATCATTATTATTGTCATTATTTTTCGCCATTATCATCTTAATTTCTCTGTTTGCCTGTCTGTTCATCTGTCTATCTGTCCTGTCAGTGTATCTGCCTATCTGTCTGTCTGTTTATTTGTCTGCCTGTCTGTCTGTTTATTTGTCTACCTGTATGTCTGTTTATTTGTCTTTCTGTTTATTTGTCTACTTGTCTGTCTGTCTGTTTATTTGTCTGCCTGTCTGTCTGTTTATTTGTCTACCTGTCTGTTAATTTGTCTGCCTGTCTGTCTGTCTGTTTATTTGTCTACCTGTATGTCTGTTTATTTGTCTGTCTGTTTATTTGTCTACTTGTCTGTCTGTCTGTTTATTTGTCTACCTGTCTGTCTGTTTATTTGTCTGTCTGTCTGCCTGTTTATTTGTCTGTCTGTTTATTTGTCTGTCTGTCTGTCTGTCTGTTTATTTGTCTACCTGTCTGTCTGTTTATTTGTCTGGCTGTCTGTTTATTAGTCTGTTTGCCTGTCTCTTTATTTGTCTGTCTGTCAGTCTGTTTATTTGACTGTCTGTCTGTTTATTTGTCTACCTGTCTGTCTGTTTATTTGTCTGTCTGTCTGTTTATTTGTCTACCTGTCTGTCTGTTTATTTGTCTGTCTGTCTGTTTATTTGTCTGTCTGTCTGTCTGTTTATTTGTCTGTCTGTCTGTTTATTAGTCTGTTTGCCTGTCTCTTTATTTGTCTGCCTATCTGTCTGTTTATTTGTCTGTCTGTCTGTTTATTTGTCTGTTTGCCTGTCTCTTTATTTGTCTGCCTATCTGTCTGTTTATTTGTCTGTCTGTCTGTTTATTTGTCTGTTTGCCTGTCTCTTTATTTGTCTGTTTATTTGTCTGTCTGTCTGTTTATTTGTCTGTTTGCCTGTCTCTTTATTTGTCTGCCTATCTGTCTGTTTATTTGTCTGTCTGTCTGTTTATTTGTCTGTTTGCCTGTCTCTTTATTTGTCTGCCTATCTGTCTGTTTATTTGTCTGTCTGTCTGTTTATTTGTCTGTTTGCCTGTCTCTTTATTTGTCTGCCTATCTGTCTGCTTATTTGTCTGTCTGTCTGTTTATTTGTCTGTTTGCCTGTCTCTTTATTTGTCTGCCTATCTGTCTGTTTATTTGTCAGTCTGCCCGTCTATCTGTCTGTCTGTCTGTCTGTTTATGTGTCAGTCTTCCTGTGTGTCTGTCTGTCAGTCGGCTTCTGTTTTCGCTTCCCCCTCCGAGCGAGCGAGAAAGGTTTCGCTTGGATGTTTCCTCCGATGTTTTTCTTACCCGCGGAATGTGTTTGTGTCGGAGAGTGAATCTATAAAGGTTTCTGTGTGTTCTTATTTCCTGTGCATATTTCTGTTGTTGTTTTTGTGTGTGTAGGTGTGTGTGTGTGTGTGTGTGTGTGTGTTTTTAAATCGTTAGGTACGTTTTCTTTTCTTTTCCTGTTATTTCTTTCTGTTTTTTCTTTCTTTCTTTCTTTCTTTTTTTCTTTCTTTTTCTTTTTTTGTTCTCTTTATTTGTTCAGCCTGATGTGTGTGCAGAAAAAATTGTTATTGATGATCTGGAAATGATGTGGGATAGGTAGATTTTTTTAAAGAAATCAACCGGTTGTTGATGAGAAATTAAATTCCCATCATTTTTTTTTTTTTTGTTAATTTCCTTTTCCATCCTTTTAAATGCAACAATCATTCCTTCATTCCCATATATATAAACAATACACACACACGATAACAATAAAGTCCGTGAAACAACCAAGGAAAAATGAAAACGTAAATAAAATACTTTGCACCAGCGGCCTCTTCCCACCCGCACGATGACGCAATACCTATCGTGATCATATATCTGTGTCGGAAGAGCAAAGGAGAATCGCCAGACCATGAGACAGATCGGAGTATCTCTCTTGCAGATATTGATATGCAAGCAACACACCAATCATGTCTCAGACACGTTCGCGTATACTAATGCACGTTGGGATATACGTTAAGCCTTTTTCATGGGATTCATAGCTATGCTGGTAATGATGATAATTATGATGATGATTGTTATAATGATAATAAAGATGATGATAATAATCACAAAAATATTGATCCTAATGGTAATAATGATAATGATAATAGTAACGATGATAATAGTAATCATTATTATATCTATAATGTATAATGATAACAAAAGCAATAATGATATTTATGATGATAATAGAGCAAGGATAATAATGATGATAATGATATGATTAGGATAATGAAGATAATGAAAATAAGAATGTCAATAACACCAATGATAATGATAACAAAGTTAATGATAATGGTGATTATTATCATTGTTATCAATGATAATGATAATCATATCAATGATAATGTTAATAATAATAACTGTAATGATAAGCATAATAATGACAATGATGAAATAAAGATGATAATAACATCAACAAAAACGATGATTAAAAATATAACAATAATGTTAGTAATGATGATAATAGCAATGCCAATAGTAACAATAATAACTAGAAAACGAAGAAAGCACAGACTATGATTCAGATCTATCTTAAGTTGCAAATATCACTATTGGTGTGGGTTGCATACAGGCTGATGTCCCTAAAAACTGACATCAAATTCTATTGACTAATATGCCTAGAGGATCACTGTACCTTTTCACAAATCATTTTCCTAAGTGTAAGGTAATTAGCTGGAACCATTATAAACTCCGAAAGTAATAATGACAATGATTTTAATGATGATTGCAATTATAACGTCAATATTGGTAGTATTGAGAGTATGAACGATGATGATAACAATTGTTATGTTAAATATAGTCGTAATAACTACAATAGTCACGATAATGATGATGATATTCATGAAAATTGTAATAACAGTATATTGATAATGATGGTGATAATGATAATGCTAATTGCGATAATCATCATAACCATAATGGACAAGCACCAAGTGTATCTAAGTGTCAACAAAATAAAAAATTCAAGCATGTAAAAAATGCATACATAATATACCGACGCATAAACAAGCCGTAGCTTTCATGCTTCTCTCTCGATCAAAAAGTTTCATGAAATTAATTTGTATCACATTGAATTAGGAGATTCAAGTCATTGATAGATCTACTTAATACAGTTGTTTCTGTATGATAAAATGGCGGTAAGAATCTACGGTAATGGCGCGCCTGTTTTCAAAAACGAGCCGTTATCCGGATTGGCGAATGAAGGACTAAACAATTGCTTTATTAAAAGATAACGCTCATGTATATCATTATTTCTTAAATGTTCTGTTGTAAATTGGCGTTATGGCTGTATTTGAATTGCCCACGCCTGTGTAGTTACTTAGGGTGGTAACCCACAATCCCAAATGTTATAAATGTCAGTCCTTTTGTATGTCCAGATAAGATGATGGACATTCGTGTTGCTTTGCAGAGTAGGCAAAAACACATGCCGGACCCCACACTTATTTAGAAGGTAATATATCATGATTGAGGTAGATATACAATAGCTATTGGAAAAAAATTAAATTTTAGGGAAAGCTTTTAACCGAAAAGATTTAGCATACATACGACATGGTCTAGTTACTGCTAGAATAAAATATGAATACCGATTTTGCGGTCAAGAAGCACGAACTAACAAGACCAAACTCTGTGTAGACTATAAGACATTACCGATTGTTGTGTTAAACATCCTTTTAGATTATTTGACTACTTTATCCATCCCAATGCATAAGAAGATATGTTTAGATGATATCTTACTTCATAAAACAGACTGATAACTGGTATAATATCTAGTTATGATTAAGTTTACTAAGACTTATTCAGGTACATGTTTGCCACGATCCTAGAATAACTACAGATATAATCAGTGCTTTGCAGGGATTAAAACACCATTATAAACTGAAATGTGCGCTCGGTTAAGAGCACATCATAAAAGAAATGCTACCTACTTGAGAACTAACAAAGATCTAATTTTCTTTATAAGAAAATCAAATGAAAATTATATTGATATACCAAAGTGGGTATGGCAAGAAATGAAAGTCATTGTAAAAAGAGAAAAGAGTCTAGAACAATACCCTGATAAAGAATCAATAGAAAACAGTTATGAGAAAATGCACTAATGAAACAGTTATAAAACATATTCTCGAGTATTGCGCGTGAACTGATCATGTCCAGCATGATTCATCTTCCATCAGTTTTGACAATGCAGATCATGGCAGCGTTATTGTTGAGAATGAGATGAACAGCCAATCATTGATATTTGATAAATACTCAAAACCTCGGCCGCAAAAGACCCCCAAAAGATGGCAAAAGGTAACCACAAGATTATTCCAACCTCCATGGATATCTTTATTAATATCCATTATGCAAGTGCGCCCGAAAGGACAAACTTCTACCACTGCGTTAAGCAGTATGAATTTACAAGTAGTAGTGATGCATATACTGATATGGTTACACCGCCACGACCTTGACTATAACCGGGAAAGACTCCGACTGAATTAACTTTACTGAAGATCGTAGCTACAACGCTGGGCTCTTCACTCTCGAGAGAAATAATGATAAAAGATAATGAAAACAAAACAAAATGAAAATAAATGTCTACGGCGCATAGGAAGATAAAGGTGGCTTCACACCAGCCTAATTCGACCAACTATTCCAGGGAAAGTTGAGGGAACTGTTGGCTCAACTCCGGTAATTGTGAAAAATACTAGCGAGCGACGCTGTTTGGACACGTGAGGAGCGAAGGGGACATCACCAACGGCGTCACAGCTGGGTCACCCTGTTTCCCAATCCCAAATAGACCCTTTTCCTAACCTCCTCCTGTCTAAGGTGACTGAAAGAGGAATCTTGAACAGAATCGTTTCGCATCCATGGTACACCCCCCCCCCCCTAAACATAGCACTGTTTTATAGAGGAAAACAAACATATTCTGGTGCCTAAGAGATAGCATTCTCCTTTCAGACTAATATGACCAGCATCACAGATTCAGATAGAGGCTCTGATTAGGCTATAGATATCATTAGTATACTTTCTTGTGACGAGCCCCACTGTTTACATTTTTAACGTGAAAATTGCGCGCTGCACACTTGTCTAAATCCATATCGATAGAAATAAAACATACTATTGCATCAGTACTGAAATGTCTCACAAGTTCAAACAGCTGGCCGACACTCCTAGAAATCATATTTATGCCAAATCTTATCAACTTCTGCTAATTGCAGCCATATTTCGATCCTCTGTTAAAAGTGATGCCCATGTGAACCTGCAATAATTTTACAAATTACCTTTTGTTGCAACCGCGCATGAATAAGATCAAAACGTGACAAGGAACATGGCCATAGACTTTATAACAAATTTTATGACTTATGAAAGGTCCCAAGATTCTTAATAATAAACATGATGATAATGATGCATAATAAACACGATTCTCAGATCAACTTAATTGTAGCCACGAGAAATTCTGATTTCTTTTGTTGTATTAGACAACACAGTACCTTCAATTTACCAAGCAATTATAGTGTAATAACATATCCTAAGAACATAAATCAAAACTGGCATTGCGTTTGTTTGGGCGGTCAGCTGTTTGGGACAAACACACAGACACGTCATATCATTTAGTTGTTAGGAACTGTGATGTTATTTCTCCTTGTTGATTCCATTTATTTACAGTGTTCTTTTACTTTCACCGTTTTTTCTCAAATCCATGCCAACAGGTCTCTTTCATGTCCATCTGTCCATATATTTGTCTGTCTGTCTGTTTTCTCATCTTTATACCTGTCACTCCTCTTTAACTCTATCTCTCTATCTCTCTATCTCTCTCTTTCTCTCTCTTTCTCTATCTCTTTCTATCTCTCTATCTCTCTCTCTCTCTCTCTCTCTCTCTCTCTCTCTCTCTCTCTCTCTCTCTCTCTCTCTCTCTCTCTCTCTCTTTCTCTTTCTCTTTCTCTCTCTATCTATTTCTATCTCTCTCTCACACACACACACCCTCTCTATCTATCTATCTATCTATCTGTCGTTCTCTCTTTCTCT
>BOPN01008984.1:10000-22500 GCA_017312705.2 Penaeus japonicus | reverse complement strand
ATTTCCCGATTCCTCTTACTTACCACTACTTTTACAACTTTCTTGTTCTTGTGTCCAATTTTCCTCGTTTTTTCCCATGCTAATCTAAGTTAGGTGACGATAGAATGAAGTATTTTTACTTTACTTTTAGGCTAATTTCCCACTCTGTTAGGCCTTTTATTTACGTTAGGCCTCAAGGCGTCCCTCTGCCAAGGTGGGGCTCCTTGGGACGACCTCTTCATATCACTACACTTATTAATATCGTCAACGTTGTAAATATGGTTCTTATTATAATAATGACAATTATAATTATCATCATTGCTATTAATATATTTTATTGTTGTTAACATCATTATGATTCTTATCATCATCTATGTTATCATAAATATCATTATCTTTATCCTTATTCTTGTCATTTACTTTATTACTATCATTATTATTACCGTTTTTATTATCACCATTATTATTATTATCATCATCATCATCATCATTATCATCATCATCATCATCATCATCATCATCATCATCATCATCATCATCATCACCATCACCATCAATAGTGTTGTAGTGTTATCGTTATCAGCATTGTTGTTATCATCATAAACATCATTACCATTGTTGCAGGAATAATTACTATATTTTTCATTGGCATTAGTATTATTGGTACTGTTGTTGTTTAGAATCGTTACTATAAATAGCAGTATTATCTTCATCTTTATCATTATCATTATTATCAGATGCATCATTATCACCATTGTTAAGAAACTATCCTTAGAGAAGCCGAGAGAGCAAGAGCAAAAGGACTTCCTATTTTGAAAATCAATTTATAAAAGGACATGAGATACCGGGAGAGAGATTGATTGGTTGATTGAAATATTTACATGCAGAATAATGCACATGCCAGTGCAAAGGGTCAGGGAAAGATGACAATATCTACCCAAACTAATTTGGGGGAATTCGGCTCCATTATTAAGGCGAGAAAATGGAATTGAATTCTGAGGGAGAAGTATTCGCTCTCTTCAGCATTTTGTATTTTCCGTTCTTTTGGTAGGTATCTACCTAATGAGGAATTTGCAATATAATCAATACAACAGTTGACACATTCCGGAGGGAAGTGTCATCCTTGAGCAATCTCTTCGGCGCACACTGAGCTTCCCCCATGCAACAGCACAATATTTGCAACGAGGCATGTAAAGAGAACAAATTCGTGGTCCATGTCCCCTTTTTGAACAATGGTATCAAAACAAGGTGAGTGTTTTGAAGATGGTTTGAAGGCTGCCCAACCATCAACCATCTTTAAGGATCTAGGTACTGGTTACTTCTCTCATAAACTGATTACCCTTAGTGTCATCATTATGTTCATTTTAACACATTTAGCATAAACAAGTTTTTTCCATAAATTCAGTAATTTCATTTCTTTCGAATACTATAGGACTTCAGAAACACTTCCATTGGTGCGGAGTTTCTCCTGCTAATCCTACGGTAATTACATCATACATGTACGTAATACGGTCTGACTTGAGTTCTTGGGCCTCTTTTGTTTTGCTGTAAGGTTCCATTTCTGACATTTGTGAAAGATTATGATATGTGTCCCCATGAGAATGTGAAAGTGTACACAGAGACATCCAGGTGGAGCAATTTTGATTGAGGTCTCACCTTCCACTAAGTAACATCTTATCACTATCACTGTCTATGTCTTTCCATTCTCATCATCAATAAATCACGGACCGGTTCACCAAAATAAGTAGTTCGGCAGACTCTCTCTCTCTCTCTCCCTCTATCTCTCCCTCTATCTCGCTATCTCTCTCCCTATATCCCTCTATATCCCTCTCTTACTCTTTCATCATTTCATCATTTTTATAATATTTTCAATATATATAAACTTAATGTGATCTTTATTACACTTCATTTTTTCTCCTCCTTCTTTTTCATTTCCCCCTGTTCTGCTTGTATTTCTTCTGTACTTTATCTTATTTAACAATCTTATATAAAGTAAAAAGATGTGCACAATCAAAATTTAATTGAACATTCTTATCTGCAGCAGAGAAAACTCTGTCAAAAGAGTACAAACCTCAGTGGGCTCGCGACTGCCTATTTAGTCTGTCTTTTGGGTTGTTCTGTAATTAATATGTGTGTGTATTTGGCTTATTTGTGTTTGTGTGTGTGCGTGTGTGTGTGTGTGTATTTTATGGTTTGTTTCATCTTCCACTTCTTCTTTAGTGTTTTCCTATGTTACTGTCTTTCGACGGGTGTGTATGCGTTAATTTATGTGTATTTGCTTGTTGGTCTGCCTGTTGCATTCACATTTCCCTTCTCTTATTTCCAGCCTGCATGTACGTATGTGTGTGTGTACGTATTATGTGTTTGTATATGTTTTTTATTGATCAGTTTGTCTGATTGGCTTTCTTGTTTCCAGTCCTGGAGTGTACTATCATTCCACCCCCTATTTCATGTTTCTCCTTTCTGATTTTTTCTTTTTTTTCTTTTTTTCTTTTTTTACATGCCTTTTTTCCCAGTCAACAATCCTTTTGTCATTCCATTTTTTTTTCTTTTTTATTATGGTGTCTCATTTTCATCTATTCAGCATTTAAAAAAAAAATCTTCTCTTCTCCATTTGCCTTCCAAATATTCCTCGTCTATATCAAAGTGAAGCATCCTCTTTTACCGTGATGAGGATGAGATAAATATTGACTTTTATCGTACAACCCAGCGCACCACGCTTGCTCGACCTGCCGCAGCTACCCAAACAGACACACACGTGCGTGTGTCTGTTTAGGTACATGTAACGTTTTTTTCTGTTTGTCTGTTTCTTTATGAATCTTCGTCGTTTTGTATATCTATTCGTAACATATATATATATATATATATATATATATATATATATATATATATATATATATATATATATATATACATATATATATATATATATGTATATATATATATATATATATATATATATATATATATATATATATATATATATATATATATATATATATATATGTATATATATATATATATATATATATAAGTACATATATATTATATATATTAATATGTAATAATAATAATATATAATAATAATAATAATAATAATAATATATAATAATAATAATATATAATAATAATAATATATATATATGTGTATACATATGTGTATATATGTATATATATGCATGTATATATATATAATATATATATATATTAATAATAATATAATAATAATAATAATATGTATATATAATAATAATAATAATAATAATAATAATAATAATATATATATAATAATAATAATAATAATAATATAATAATAATATTATATAATATATATATATATTAATAATAATAATATTATATATAATATATATATATATATATATATATATATATATATATATATAATATTAAATATATATATAATAATAATAATAATAATAATAATAATAATAATAATAAATAATAATAATAATAATAATAATAATAATAATAATAATATAATATTAATAATAATATATATATATATGTATATATATATATATATAAATATTAATAATATATTATATAATAATAATAATAATATATATATATATATATATATATATATATATATATATATATATACACACACACACCGCACCCTTCTTTTTTTTACCCGCGCCCGCGCGCACGCGCGCCTATATCGAAAATAAGAGAGTAATGCCTTTGTATATATAGTTAATAATTCAAATTTCACACGGTCTCAATGTAGGAACCACTTGACGTGGCGAATGGCGTTGTGTGGCGTGAAGGCAGAGAAGATTTTGTAGGATTCTGGGCTTATCCTTTACTGGGGGACGTGTGAAAGGGGAGAATTACATTGAGTTTTTTTTGTAGCTTTGGGATATGTGGATGTTTGTATTTGTTCATTCAATTTCATTTTTGTCATTATCATTTGTTATTGCTTTGTCTTGCATGGTGATCATCATTATTTATATCATCACTGTTATATGTATTTTCAGCACTCCAATTATGATTAGTATATAAATCATCATCATCGTGGCATTATCATACCATTAGCACTAACATCAGCATCAACATTAGGATCAGCAGAAGCATTATTATAATCATTCTCTTAATTATTCTTAATGTTTTAATCATTATCACTGAAATTGTTACGAGCATTAATAATACTTTAGTTATATATTGCTCATAAATTTGGTAATTATAGATATATTATAAACATCATCTCATTATGTTATCAATATCATTATCGGTATCATTATCATTTCCTACATGATGATTATAATTAATATCGTTATTACTATTCTCCTCTAATCATCATTACTATTGATTATATTTGTTTTGATTCCATCATCTCATTATTATCAACAAAATCGTCATTACCATTATCTCTATAATTGTTATTATTATCATGTGTGTGTCTACATACGCGAGGATTGGCATTTTTAACTACCTCCTGCATGGTTAGCTTCCCTTAGTTATTTGACCTTTCCTATATTTTCCTATTCTCACACTTGTAAATCTGTTTTTGTGCGTACCTTGGTCTTGTCTTTTTTATTTTTAATGTTATTATTAATATTAATACATTTAATATTATTAAATATAATTCTAAATAACTATATTGATAAAGCTCGGTGTGAAACGTTACCTCCCCGCACGCTAGGTACTGTAAACTATTTTCACCCAAAATAAATAAATTATTATTGAGCAGTCTGCAGGCATTACACATCCTCCTCACCTCGGTATTATGGATTCTTACTGACAACTGCGGACCGGCAGTGCCAGCTGAAGGTGCAGAATCAAGATAAATATTGAAAAACGTACTTGCAGTCCATTTCGATAAGGTAATATATCAAGGATATGTCAAAGCGTGCCTGAGAGTATTTCGACTTGACTCTTGCTATTCACGATTCCTCTTACTTACCACTACCTTTCTTGTTCTTGTGTCCAATTTTCCTCATTTTCCCATGCTAGTCTAAGTTGGGTGACGATAGAATGAAGTATTTTACTTTACTTTTAGGCTAATTTACCATAATATGACTGCTATTTACGTTGGGCCTCGAGGCGTCCTCTGCCAGAGTGGGGCTCCTTAGGACATACTCTTCATGTCTCTTACATTATTATCGTCGGCGATTCCGTAAATATGGTTCTTATTATAATAATGACAGTAATATATTATCATCATTGCTATTAATATATTTTTCGATACAAATTTCTTTAATATTTGTGATTCTTATCATCATCATCATCATAAATATCATTATCTTTATCATACTATTTATCATTTTTATTACTATCATTATTATTACCGTTTTTATTATCACCATTATTATTATCATCATCATCATCATCATCATCATCATCATCATCACCATCACCATCAATAGTCTTGTAGTGCTATCGTTATCAGCATTGTTGCTATCATCATAAACATCATTACCATTGTTGCGAATAATTACTATATTTTTCATTGTAATTAATATTATTGGTACTGTTGTTGTTTAGAATCGTTACTATAAATAGCAGTATTATCTTCATCTTTATCATTATCATTATTATCAGATGCATCATTATCACCATTGTTAAACTATCCTAGAGAAGCCAAGAGCGAGCGAAGGGCTCTATTTTGAAAATCAATTTATAAAGGACATGAATACCGGGAGAGATTGATTGATTGAAATATTTACATGCAAAATAATGCATGCTGGTGCAAAAGTCGAGGAAGATGACAATATCTACCCCAACTAATTTTGAAATTCAATATTATTAAGGCGAGAAAAATGAACTGAATTCTGAGGGAGAAGTATTCGCTCTCTTCAGCATTTTGTATTTTCCATTCTTTGGTTGGTATCTGCCTATTGAAAGTACAATATATTTAACGATTGACATTCGGAGGAAGTGTCATCCTTGAAACAATCTCCTCGGCGCACTGAGCTTCCTATGCAACAGCACCAATGTTCATATATATATATATATATGTGTGTGTGTGTGTGTGTGTGTGTGTGTGTGTGTGTGTGTGTATTTATGTATGTGTGTATGTTAACAAAAACTGCGATACAAGAATATAGAAAAAAAAGACAAAAAAACAAAAACAAAACAAAAAAACAATCAGAGGACAGAGAGGAGACCAAAATTTAGAAGCACGAGAAATAATGTGTTTATCCCAAGGACGTGAGTGACATTTTTCCTTTCCCCAAGAGAGAACATTTTTTCCCAATTGGATAAAAGGAAAAGTAGCCAGAAAATATGTCAGGAATTCTTATGACGAATGGATTCTCAAGATTATGGAAATTTCATGATTGATGTTCGGCCATTTTTCATCAGCTCTACTCTCTTATGTAAGGCTTTATACATTATTGAATCCTGAGGAATTTTGTTGCATGAAATTGCAAAATATCTGGTGGGTTCTCTGAAATACGCACCACCACGATGGGCGTATGTATGCAATGTAATGGCAATATTGTTCGATAATTATCTTAATTTATGATTAATTTTATTGCTTCTGGATATAGTTATGCTTTAGACGCCGTTCTGATGCATCTCATTTTAACATAACCGTTTTTTAATTGCTAATTTCATTAATTTTGTTTTATGCAGGATTAAGGACTGGTTTAACTTCATGTGTAGAATATGGTCACATAGATATCTAAACATATGTGTATATATATGAATTTATATAAATATATATATAAATATATATATATACATATATATATATATGTATATATATATATATATATATTTTTTTTTTTTTTTCCAAGCAACGGCCTTACTATTTTAACTATTACAGGAAAAAGAAACAGTATTTTTTTCTAATATATCTGATAAACTGTTTTCCTGTATTATTGACGCCCATTCATTTCACGGAACTCTTCAATCAGAAGGCATATTACATAGTAGTCAAAGGCGCATGATTACGGTTGATTACACACCTTGCCTTCAGATCCCTCAGAATGGTATGAGATACTATATTCCAAGTAATATTTGTAGCAAAGCATTAATCTTGCAGCCATTACATCTAGCTACCTCGCAATCTTATTTGTCCTACCATTGATGATGACTCGACTAGTTTTATCTCTCATGGTAGCTTTCTTGCTATCATTGTTATGATTTCTGTAATCCTGTCAATAAAAATAGTAATCCAACTCTTTGCTTAATTGTTTTTGGTTCAGACATCTAGGATTGTCCTCATTCTTCTGGATAACTTAATTATCAGGGACGGTGCAGCTTAATAGCTGTGACGTCTGATATAAGCTGTTTGCATCGCCTATCTTTGCCCCTGAAGTTGTATTAAAGCCTGCAACTGCTGTCAAAACGGGTAAGCTATTCTTACAGCTTAGATTGATCGCATCGGCCGCATGTGGGATACTGACTCCATATATCTAGATGACTTAACCTGAGCTAAAATATTACCATTTGTATTAAACTGCATACTTTGGTTATTAAAATTATGACTTTATATTTTAGACTAGTTTGTTGAAATATCTAGTCCTAGTTCATTGCAAAGTACACATTTCCAGTCTTAATTTCAAACATGATTCAATTTATTCATAGCATTTATCAAAATATTGGATAACAAAGGGCTTAGCACTCCCCCTTAAGGGATACCAACCAACAAAGCTCTTTGCCCTCGAAGCACTATGGATGCCTACTTGATCTCAATATATTCTTTTATCCACCATATATATACTAATCATTTCCTGTATAGACTAGTTCATTCGATATCATTTGCCTGTTGGCTGTATCCAGGAAAAAACAAAACAAAAAACAAACAGCTAGTTAGGAGATCGGTCTGTGTTCCCATTGTTTGTATTTGGCATTTACAGTATTTTCATATATGAGTCGGTCTAGCCTTTAAACAGGATCAAGTTGGATATTTCAGATTAATCTAATGACGTCATAAGAAATACCATATTCCCCAGGAGCTGTTTACTTTCCTCTGGTGAAGGCAGCGTCAAGCTTGGTCTCAGTAAATGACACATCGCAATCATGACACTTTTCAATCATGGATTTAATAAATTTCTTTGTGAGAGCAGTTGATTCGCTGTTTAGAGTCGATGCTGAATATCCTAGCATATTTCAAGATAAGTATTATTTTACTTTTTCTCGAGTATTTGTATCATCAATATCATTAATGTCTTTCTATACCTTTCCTATCAGTGTCTCAGAATGCTTGAAGAGCTTGTTAAAACAATTACATTAAAGAAGCCATTTTGTTAATTGAATATGCCTTATCAATCTTTCGTGCAGTATGTTTTAAGGTTGACAATCCAGTTATTTCTTTGTATTCTTGGTAAGATTAAAAGGAGAGAGAGAAAAAAAATAGAACTGCTAGACAAGATTTGAATATAATTTATATATCACAAATCATTATATGAAACAAAATTAGTTATTTAGTCAACTGGGAATCTTATCTTCCTTCTAAAGTAACTTGTGAGTTGTTCATTATTGGGTCAAGAATTCCCCCACAATTATGAGTAGGCTTATTATTACCCTTCAGTTGTACAAAGGCACGACTTGACTTTGCTTGCTCATTCTGCACCGCCGATACTTCAGAACAATTGTTCTACATTGTTCTGTTTTCATTGTCCCTTTTCTTCTTAGTTTGCACAAGCATGAAGTCATTGTCAGTTTCATCTCATTGGGGCATGTCTTTTTCCTTTTTATGTTTTTCTGCTACAGTTTTCTGTACCGATTCATACTCATTATATCTTCGCTGCAAGATGCGGCTACCCGCTTGTCAGTCCTTCTGTATCTATGGTGTCCAGTCCTATCAAACGGGAGCTCGGACGCCGGTATGGTAATGTTGGTTATATTTTCAGATTTTCGTCACCCATGCTTCAGGGCATACCCTCGGGCCGACAAGGATGATATTGGTCAACTAACCAATAAAAATGTGTATTTTGCGGCCACAAGAGTATGCTGTTCTGTTTGTATTTGCTATACTTCTGTTTGTTGGGGATTGACCTTAGTGGTTATTCTCCGAGTAGGTCGGTTAGTCGACCTTTCAATCTTGGGCCGTGGCGTCGCCAGACAAACACTCCGATTCAAACAGGTTACGCGCTAAAGTCCTGACTTAAATGGTGCGAACTTCAGTCCTTGTTTATTAATTTCACAGTTTACCAATTGCAAAAGGCTGTGTAACGAGTCACGAGAGATGGCAAAAATAGTCTTCCCGGTGAGATCGCTGGCTCTTAACTGAGGAGAGAGAGAGAGAGAGAGAGAGAGAGAGAGAGAGAGAGAGAGAGAGAGAGAGAGAGAGAGAGAGAGTGAGAGTGTGAGAGTGAGTGTCACTTCAAAATTACTTAAATAAACAGAATCAAACTAGAAATATCTCTGCCCACATGAAATAGAAAGAAAATAGTAGTCGGAAAATACGGAAGGCTTACTGGCTCTGCGTATCATATCGCTCTGCAAGTTAATCTGTTTTGCGATATTGCAGGCATAGTATGCGATGCTCGACGCTGTAAATGAAGGCTCAATATTAGATCACTTAATTTAAACCTCCCATTTAGCTAGAATTAACGAACGAATTGAGATGACATCCAGTGGTATAATTGATAGCGGAATAAAGAAGAAAAGAAAGAGAAAAAAAAGTGTGCATTCAATTTGTATTAGGAATCGCTATTGATATTGACGAAATTGCAG
This sequence comes from Penaeus japonicus, assembly GCA_017312705.2. Classification (NCBI taxonomy): domain Eukaryota; kingdom Metazoa; phylum Arthropoda; class Malacostraca; order Decapoda; family Penaeidae; genus Penaeus; species Penaeus japonicus. The sequence goes on along the minus strand of BOPN01008984.1, from coordinate 12,870 downwards.
ATATTCGCAGATACCCATTTAATATGGCTTTGGCCAAGATTTAACAGATGAGACACACTAAGCACAATATAATGAGAAAGTTGTTAGTTGTTAGTAGATTATATCTGGAAATCATATACCGTGTCCGATCCAAACTCAAACCATATTACAAACACACTATATTATGATAATGATTTAGGTATAAATATTGATAGTAATAAATCACGTAATAATAATGATAATGGTAACCATTATGAGAATGATATTAGTAATGGTCATGATAGTTATGATAATATAAGTAAAGGAGTAATAATGATGATGATAATAGAGTAATAATACTAAAAATGATGATAATAATAGGAATGATATCAAGTGTGGGGTATCATAGTGATATAATGTGCCACGTGCTAATGTACAGTATATGTGATACCAATGAGGCAGCAGATAATAACCAGAGCTGTAATATTAGATGTAATATGACATTAATTCAGTGCTGTAACAAGACAAAACGTAACAACGATTGTTCACGTTGTTATGTTTACAACGATTTTCTCTGTGGAATATGTATCTTATGTACATGATATTACATTCTTCTGTACGTTATTTTATGTGTGTATCTCGTACACCCTAGTACCGTTAGAGACGAAAAGGGCGAGCTTGTCAGACCACGAGGAAGAATTAGAATGCGCCGAGTTAATCTATTTTGTTTTCACATCCACTGAACCAATTGAATTTTCTGGATGGTGTTTCCATCTCCCACAATTGTCTCAGCATGATTATGATAATGATGATGATGACTACGGTGACGGTGAAGATGAGGATGAAGATTACTGTTCTTTTCAAGCTCTGATTTTGTGACCTAGTTTTGATATTTTTTCTTCCTTTGCCTTTGGAACAGCAAGGGAAATACCGCTGGTACTTCTAACGGTAATTAGGATAACTATAAGTATGATGAAGATAATGGTGACGATGACGATGATGATGATGATGATGATGATGATGATGACGATGACGATGATGATGATGATGATGATGATGATAATGATGATGATGATGATGATGATGACGATGATGATGATGATGATGATGATGATGATGATGACGATGATGATGATGATGATGATGATGATGATGATGATGGTGGTGGTGGTGATAATAATGATAACGATAATAATGATGAGGAAGAGGAAGAGCAAAAAGAGGAAGAGGGGAAGGATGAGGAAAAGCAATAGAAGGAGGAGGAGGAGAGGGATTATGACAATAATAACAAAGATAAAGATAAAAATGTTATTAATGGGAATGAAAACAGCAATACTACTAATAGGCTACGAAGAATAAGAAAACAAGACAACATCGGTAAGTAATTGCATATATGCAAACCCGACATCGAAAGTAAAATTCTTATGAATATTTATTCCTGACGTCATATTTTTGCAATATTCATTCATTTGAAAATAATTCAAATATAGTAGATGTTTCCTTCAACAGTATGTAATGTACCAAAGCTGCTGTATTTTAACTTATGCAGAAGATAAGCTCTTGTATATTCTAGTTTTGCTGAATTGCAGAATTATTCATTTCCATGCATACCTTCACAATTGCCAGGAAAGCCACATTGATTACATAGCATCTCCATCGCCCAGTTGCAAAAGAACGCCATAGTGAACGCGAAAGGTACCTTTATATTCAGTAGAAATACACAGGCCATTCATCATTATTCGATTTCAATATTGAAAGACAAGTATGAATGAGTTCGGCCATTCCAAGTGCATTCTGGTTTTTGATTAAGTGAAATGTTGTCTTGCGGATTTCTCTTCCACACGTGTTTTCGTTACGCATAAGATATAAAAACATCTATTAAGGTGTGTTCAATATTTTGTCTATTTACTATCACTCTTCACCAAAGCGGTTGTTGAAATCATAATGATATATGGCGTAAGAATTGAAAGACTTGGTGTTCATACTAGGCTTCCTCGGTACATCAGCACCAGTACCAGTGGACAATGCAGACAAAATGTTAAGATGTTTGCAAATTTTGACTTCTCTTCCTAACAGAAAACGTCGCTTTAAGCAAACACTTCGCTTATGTACACTTTTTTTTTTAAAGATTGTTTGACAATGTTTTAAGCAAAATTGTTTGACAGTGTATACAGTACGTCTTCCAGTAGCAGCGCACGTTTGTCATATTACAGTTTACACTTTCATATGTTTATGCAGTTATTTTGCTATATTTCATAACTAGAATAATACAGCTACGAATTAGGACCATAAAACTGGAATAATGACGCAGCAAATTGCAGAAACATCACTGAAAATCATTAGACTCCCCCAAAATTCCAATACTGCAATACCATATTCTATAATGAAAGTATTTAATGAATGTACATACAATCTAAATAATCATTGCACATTAAGAAACAAAAACATGTATTATATGGCTGCACATATAATAATGTAACACATAAATATCTACAATAAGCAGTAGAGTACCAGTCATGAATATAATAGTTCATATAATGTGCGGAATGTTTGTTATATTTCATGAATGATACGTACATTTTTAAATATCAGCTTACCACCATACTAAAATATTATTGACAAACAATAATGCAACAATTTTTGTAGTGATAACTAGTACGTTTCAGATTATACTATCGTATGTTGACGTTTAACCCACGGTTTAAAAAGTAATCCATATACCTCTAATAAAACATACTGTCGTCTGTATAGACATTTCTATATTACTTTTATATTACTGCTTATTGGTATTTCAGTAGTTGTGTATATTATATCATTATTTATAATTATTATCAAGTACTTATATTGATTCCTTTCCAAATATATATCCTGAGATTAGCTCAAAATTTGTCGATGTTGTATTTTCGTTTTGT
>BOPN01008984.1:0-5000 GCA_017312705.2 Penaeus japonicus | reverse complement strand
ATATATATATATATTATACATATATATGTATGCATACATATATATATATATATACACATATAATCACAGTATACCAAAATTAGAGTATGAAAATTGCTAACATTCCTCTAGATTACGTAATTATTAATAAATGGAATTTAAAATGGAATATACACGCTGTAAAGGCAAAATGATTGACGGGAACTTTAAAGGTCTACAGAGAGCAATTTGGGGAAAAAATGCACTCGCTTGATTTCATATCGTTGATGTTGGTGATAAGTTCAAAATATATTTGCGGAATAATTATTTCATAATGAATTCAATTACATTATGGTGATTCATTACTGCTCTCCCCTCCCACCTTGATGCTTTCCCACACATAGCGGTATCGGCAAAGGTAGGGGAGGGTGGGGGGTGCCAACAGGAGGGAGAGGAGGCAGTCGTTTTGGGTTTGAGGGAGGGGGGACGGGGAAAGGGGGGTTGGGGGGTTGGGTAGGGTCTGATTGGTGCTGGGTCCGCGTGTGACATCAGACAGCTTAGAGTGGATTTAGAGTGATTGGTAGTATCTGTGATATAGTAATTGAGGGGGAATCACAGTTGCCAATATTGTTTTAACTGTAGGTATTCACTTTCTTGGTTATGGTATCAGTGAAAGTTCTTTATCGTTGTTATCCTTTGAGGTGAAGTTTATATTTGAAAGTGCGTCACACGCAGACACAAACACAGAGACATGCACAAACACACATACACACACAACCTCACACATACACACACATATATAAATAAGATGGAATAATGTAATACAGCATTGATATAGGTGTATAATATACCTCCCTGACCCGGATTCGAACCTTTGCCGCCCTCGGGAATAATCCGAGAGTGCAGTACTAAACCAACTAGACCACACGACCCAACAAAAAGATTGTCAAACTAGGATCAGACTAACTCCATAGAATTTACCTATCTACTCATACTGGAGTAATGATAGAGAAGTTTTGCAGACAATCCCCGTGGACACTCGGTGGCATTTGGTTCAGAAATTCAACAACAAAGTCAGAATACCTGAGGTTACTATAAAAGATGGAATAATGCATTTATACATCTATATATACATGGATATATATATATATATATATATATATATATATATTATATATATATACATTATATATATATATACATGTGTGTGTGTGTATATATATAACAGAAACACACATACACGGTTTTATGTATATGTATCTATGTACACATATTGACATATATGGCTCTTTACTCCGCATACCAAACGCTTTCAAAAGCCAAATCGACCCTTATGAACGTAAGCACTAAGATTACACACATTCTTGACCCAAGCGACAATCTACGGCGCCTCCGTGTTCTAAATATCAGCAGAAGAATACATCACTTAACAAAGGTTAATGGGTCTCGTGACGCTACTTCCGTCGACAACACATAAATTTCGCCGATATTTTTAGGCCGTTTTACGTTTCAGTGTTTTGTAGGCGGGGGTAATGAGAAGAGGATGTGTAAATGCAGTCAGGCGCTCGTTGGTTGTTGGTGAAGTTGTGGAGGTCTGTTTGTAGTATGTTGTGGGATTGATTTTCGTATTTCTTTGGTGAGGTGATGGGTATGTAAATGTGTTGTTGATTTTGTAGTGATGTTTTGAGCTTTTTTATTCTCTGTTCAAAAGGAGTGTTGTATTTGTGATACTTTTTTTTTACTCATGGCAATGTTAAAGAGGATAAGAATAACGGTGATGATAATGATATTGTAGTAGTAATGATAATAATGGTAATGATGATGATAGACTGTATAATTGTCATTACTTTTATTATTGTCATTACGAATATTATGATCATTATCATCATTAGTTACGTTCTGGCTATTGTTATCATTACTATTTTTTAGATAGCTTTAATATCAAGATAATGAAGTATTCATATTTTTAATGTAATACCATCAAATCATTGTTATTAATATTGGATATATTACTGTTGTTTTAACACCATTACCATTACTGCTAGCACTGGTATCATTATTATCATTATTGTTATTATTTTGTTATATTACTCTGTAAGATTCTGATAAACCAAACTGCATCTTTTGCTCTAATAAGCAAGACGGCAGCCAAATATGGCCAGCTTTCTGACGATGCAAAATGACAACAACGGCTTATTTCCCCCGTCTCTCTCCTCTTTTCCTTCGAGGATGCCATAGCACCGCGTGTAAAGTTTACAACCCGAGACAGCTCGTGGCCAAAAGAAAGGATAAACTTCCTGTTTTCCGTAATTAAGAAAGGTTTCGCGTCGAACTCCGGCCGCCATTAATGACGCAACGACTCGTTCGGGTGGCCATAATCCAACGTCTCCTTGCCTCAAATGGCCATTCCATTCCTTATCCAATACCGAACCTGCTACAATGTAACCACCAATTCCATCTTTATTAACTACCGAAGGGACGTCGCTCTCGAGGAACAGTTCGGCCATTAGGACTCATTATTGTCAGTAGTTCGTCGAGGATCTCTTTGTTGAATTCAAAATTACGACGTGGGGGAAAGTGCAGCGGGTGCTTCAAGCGGGGAGAGGTTGGGGAATAGGGGAAGGGCAGGAGGAGGGAGAGGAAGAAGAGGAGGAGGGAGAGGTGGAGGAGGAGGAGGGAGAGGAGGAGGAGGAGGAAGAGGAGGAGGAGGAGGAGGAGGAGGAGGAGATGGAGGGAAGAAGCAGGAGGAAATAAAAGAAAAGAGAAATGTGATGATAATGATAATTAAAAAAATGAAATGAGAAAAGAAGAAGGAACGAGAATATAAAAAGAAGACTATAGAAAGAAAGCGGAAGAAAATAGGAAAAGTATTAAGAAGAAAAAGTAGGAAGAGGAAGAGAAGACGAGAAGGAAGAAGGGATAAAGATGGAAATAAGGAGGAAGAGAAAAGGGGAGGAGGAGGAGGAGGAGGAAGAAGAAGGAGGAGGAGGAGAGTAGGAGAAGAAGAAGAAGAGGGGGAGGAGAAGAAGGTGGTGAAGAGGAGGAGGAGGAGAGGAGGAGGAAGAAGAGAAAGAGAAATAATAAAGATGGAGGAGGAAGAATAAAGGAAAAGGAGGAGAAGAGAAGAAAGACGAAAAAAATAAGAGTAGGAAAATAGGAAGAGGAGGAGAAGAAATAGAAGGAGAGAAAGAGAGGGAGGAGAATAGGAAGATGAAGATGAGTAGGAGAAGAAGAAGAAAAAGAGGTGGAGGAGGAGAAGAAGGACATAGAAGGAGCAAAGATAAAGAAGAGGGAGGCCAAACAGAAGCAGGGTGAAGAAGAAAAAAAGAAAGAGAAAGAAAGAGAGAGAAAACAGGTACACACAAGCTTCGTAAAATCGTAAAAGGAAATGTGTTCACAAATTGTTCACAGAAGAACAGACAAAAATATAAACAATAACAACAACAACAACAACAACAAAAAAAACTGAATGCAAAATGTTTGCAGAATGAGAGCAATACCTTTACGAAGGCGATCAAGGCAATAAAAGAAGAAGAAGAAGAAGAAGAAGAAAAAAAAGAAGAAGAAGAAGAAGAAAAAGAAGAAGAAGAAGAAGAAAAAAGAAGAAGAAGAAGAAGAAGAAGAAGAAGAAGAAGAAGAAAAAGAAGAAGAAGAAAAAGAAGAAAAAAGAAGAAGAAGAAGAAGAAAGAAGGAGAAGAAAAATATGAAAAAGAAGGAACACAAAAAAAGCTGCATTTTATGCAAGACAAAAAAATACAGAATAATTTCTTGAAGACGTGAGCAAGACTTTATGAGAGTCGGTGCGAGTTAGCGAATGAGGAAAGAAAAAAATAAAGAAAAAGAGATAAAGAAAGATAGATAAAGAATGAGAGGTAGAGAAAGAAAAAGAGGGAGAGAGAAAAACATGAAGGGAAATTAAATCAGCAGACAGGAACTGGAGAAGAAAATGAAATGAAAAAAGGACGGTCATAATTAGCTAAAATATATTATACCGTTGCGAGCTTAAGAATGTGAACGGAAGAAGAGCGAAGGGAAAGAAGGGAAAGAAGAGAAGGAGAGAGTGAAAGAGAGTGAGAGAGTGAGAGAGAGAGAGAGAGAGAGAGAGAGAGAGAGAGAGAGAGAGAGAGAGAGAGAGAGAGAGAGAGAGAGAGAGAGAGACAGAGACAGACAGAGACACAGAGAGACAGAAAGACAGAGAGAGACAAAAAGAAAATACAGAAAACAGACATATAAACAAACACACAAAATAAGAGACAGAAAACAGAAACCCAAACAACAACAACTTAAAAAAGAATAACAAATAAAAAAGCAAAAGAAGACAACAATGACAATACTTGTTTCAGTCTACACATGAACAACTTTCTTGGAGGATGTCCAGAAGAAGGGAGGAGGAGGAGGAGGAGGAGGAGGAGGAAGAGGAAGAAGGAAGAAGGAGAGAAGAAAGAAAGGGGGGAAGAATGAAAGGGTTGAGGGGCAGAAGGGGATTAAGAAGCCAGCCGATGAATGGACCTGGAAATTCCCTTGTAAAATGAACTTGTAAATTAGCTTACTGATTTTTTCTTTAATTATTTTTTTTTTTCGACTGGCCCTTGCGCCTTCAAAGCTCGAGAGATGAGGTCGGCTGAAAGAAATATTGCTTTGACACTTCCTTGTAAAAATATGAGAGATGTTGTTGTATTAGAAATTATATTTATCTGTCCTTTCTTCAGTTCTTTCTGGGTAAAGATTTTTGGATCATTCACAAAGATAAATATTTACAGCATAAACATATGTACACACAAATACACACACACACACAACACAAATATAAAATAAATGACCATCAAGCCAACTAAAGGCATACACACTAACGCCAACACCCACACACACACAAGCCCACAGTAATTCCCTCACCCCTGTTACCAAGAGCACCCATCACCCATCCTGGCAGCCCATCTCCCCCACCCTCCTCCCCCCCACCCCCCACCCCCAGGATTTGCTCCATCCTATGACTTATTGCCTGTTATGTTCTCTTCAACGAGTGTTATTGTTGTCATCTGGCG
>BOPN01008983.1:34682-38080 GCA_017312705.2 Penaeus japonicus | reverse complement strand
ATATATATGTGTGTGTGTGTGTGTGTGTGTGTGTGTGTGTATGTGTGTGTGTGTGTTTGTGTGTGTATGTGTGTGTGTGTGTATGTTTGTTTACGAATATGTGTGTGTATGTATGTGCGTGTATATGTCTATTCGTGTACTCGATTGTGTATGCTTGTATGTTTGTATGTGTGTATTTGTTCTAAGTGTGTTTGTGTATTATTGTGTGTTTATATGTGTTTGTATGTATGTTTTTTTTTTTGAGTGGTGTTGTTTGTGTGTGTACGCATGCTTATATGTGTGCCTTTAGATTTATTTTGAGTGTATGTGTGTTTGTGTGAGTATGTTTGAATGTACGTGTGTGTGTTAACTCACCTAGGTATGCTTCTTGAATGTCTGTTTTTGTCTGTGCGTCTGTGTTTGCTTTCGTGCTTTGCTAAATTCGCTTACGAAAAAATAAGTTATACCGAGTGGAGGTATCACAGGAAAAGAAATAAGGGTATTTTAATCCCTCTTTATGCCCAGAGCATGTCACCTTTTTCATTATTTATGACTAAAGTTAAATTCCCCACAAATCCACATGATATACATTTTCTGATCCAGAAAATAAAATTTGAAGACAGTGGATTGTGTGCATCTTTACTATGGGTAATTAGTTGTATTCATTTCGTCTTTTCAGCACTTCCCCTTGGAATTTGTGAGTATATTGTTTTTTTTTTCTATTTAAGAGGCATCCATACAGTTTTGTATTGGTTTTTCATAAAATGGAAGCAGGCGCTTCTGTGTACTGATATTTCCCGATACCTATATTAATCGACATATTAAATACACAGATATATTTGTATATATATGTACATATATAGATAGATAGATAGATAGATAGATAGATAGATAGATAGATAGGTAGACAGATAGATAGATATATAGATATATATATGGATATATATATATATATATATATATATATATATATATATATATATATATATATGTATATATATATATATATATATATATATATATATATATGTATATATATTATATATATATATATATATATATATATATATATATATATATATATATATATTTATATGTATATACATACATACATATATATATATATATATATATATATATATATATATATATATATGTTTATATATATATATATATATATATATATATATATATATATATATATATATATTTATATGTATATACATACATACATATATATATATATATATATATATTATTACATTATTCTCCGCTTACTTCTTTTGTAAGTAATGCATGTGTGTTTTGACAATGGCAGTTTGCAAGGAGAATGCAAGGCGTGTGGGTTGATGTGAAGAGTGAAGTTACTCTGTTATGTGGATGAAGGTGTTTGTTTGTGTGTGTGTGTGTGTGTGTGTGTGTGTGTGTGTGTTTGTGTGTGTGTGTGTGTGTGTGTGTGTGTGTTAGTGTGTCTGTTTATGCTACCGTAAGTGTATGGGTATGTGTATGTGTATTTTCACATGAGTTTGTATATGGTTTTTTATTTCTAAATCTAACTATATCTATATTATGTATTTGGCATGATTATTCATTCACTTGCATCTTATATGTATACGCAAGAATTTATTCAGTTATTTATAATGTAAATTTATGAAGTTATGACTTACCTATATTATGCTATACCTTTATATCCCATGTGAATTTATAGATATGCATTCATACATAGTGATTTTCATAAGAATCTTAAAAAAAAAAAATCGCACCAACATAAAAGCGTACGGTGGTATAACTGTCCATTATATATGTATATATGGAAAACGCTAACGCACATGCCGTCCTTTGTACAGCCAGCTAACCCTCTCATAAGAAATAAGTAAAAAAATAACTGCCACAAAGATATTATAAAAAAAATAATAATAATGATAATAAAAAAAAAAAAAAAATCATAATTAAATATCACAGGAAAGAAAGACTGGGGCAACATCATGTTTTATAATAATCTTAAAAAAACTATAAGAGACGAGACCATAATAGGCTGCTGATACGTTGAATAGGTTTGAAGAAGCACTTCCATCCCTTATAGGACTCTTTGATGCACCGCCATCGGGGTTAAGAATTCTATTTCTAAGATCGCGAGTTTATTTAGATTCAACTTGAGTATTATCTAAATCATTTTTGAGTGTTTAATCTTCGGTTATGTTTTTCCTTTTTCTTTTTCTATATTTTCTTTGACTATTTTAATTTTGTGTTTCTTTGGTTTTTAAACTTCCTTTCCGTTATTTTACTCTGTAATGCGTCTTGCTCTTCCATATATACTCGTATACACACACACACACACACACACACACACACACACACATATATATATATATATATATATATATATATATATATATATATATATATATATATATATATATACACTGTATATACATAAATATATAATAAATATACGCATATATGTAATTGGGTACATTTGATAATTATTTCCTTTTTTTTACTAAGTGTTCATGAATATATATACTTATCCGCACAGTTAACGCGAGGCCATTAGCGTTTTAATTTCTCTTCCGTAAGTTCTTCTGTGTGTAAGTATAAATGTCTGCGTCGAAATAATTCACGTTATACACGCTCGAACAGCTTTCATAACCTCACAAAAGTAGAACCTTCTGCAGCCATAACTCGCACACGATCCAGCAAAAGTTACATGCTATGCGATGGTCCATTGACTATAACAGCTGCAAAGCCCACTCTCGTATGGATACGTGACTAGCCCTTGTTGAAATATGGAGGCACTGCGTCGGATCTGCAAAGAGAACAGCGGCACAGAGCTCATCTCACTGCAGGGGTGTTGCTGTGATCATTGCACGGCTGTGTGGCTGTGGGTTATGGTCATTACGGCATCAGAGCGTTCATAACTTTTGCCAGTCAGAGTCGAGGAAGTGTTTCAAGTACCTGGCTCTTCATTCACGGTGTCTAGAGTTTGTGTTCTTCTGAAGAAGCTCGGGACGTCTGAGTTTATGGTGGCTTGTTTACGATTGTTTGTGTGTGTGTTTGTGATCGTGTATCTGTGTAGTCTTGTTTGTGTGTATGTGCACATGTGTCTCGGAAGATAGTCGTTTTGGTATATGTTTTTTATTTATGTTTATGGAAGTTATAATGGGTTTATGGTATAGACATGTGCATGTTTATGGGTAAGTTTATTTGCACATCTATTTCTTCTTTATATATGTTTGGGTTTATGTATGTATTTTATGCGCTCTTATGTCTAAAGACGTTTGTTTTATCTTTATGTAAGTGTATATTGACTCTCTTCTCTGTGCTAAAAAAATATTAAAAAGTATCCACCTTTGTGGTTAGTATTTATACTTGTTTATTTCTATGAATCTAATGCATTTATTTATTCTAATTTTAAGTAA
>BOPN01008983.1:15000-17500 GCA_017312705.2 Penaeus japonicus | reverse complement strand
CATTTTTTTTTTTTTTTTTTTACGTTTGCTTAATGCCACTGTTTTATCTCTTCCACTCTCATGCCATCTGTTTTACATGGCTTCTCATGTCCGCATTAATGTTATACTTTCAGACGAAGCTGCTATTTGTATATGAGTTAATTTCATCTGATTAATGTCTTCTTTCTTTCTCTTCTTGCAGGTACGTTTTACGAAAAAAAGGAAAAAGAAGAAAAAAAACAAAAGCGAAGGATTAAGTGAATGAATGAAGACAAAACATAGAGTGAGTATAATTTGCATATCTGAGCGCCAATACGACTCACTCATTCACAGTCTCCTTATCATGATATCTAAGACCGGAAAGTACGACGTAGGTCCTTGTTGTTGTTATTGAGATCTCGAGGGGCAACGAAGCTTTGTCATTGCAAACACAGGCTTGCAACATCATAAAAGTCCTCCTGGCTGTGTCTCATAAGTACTTCAAGCCTGTGCAAGATATATAAGTTAAGTGCGTCTCTCGGTAGAAGTCTAGTCAAAATGCCCTTGTGTTGGCGAAAGTCAACACAAAATTCAAGTCTGAATGTAATTTTGACAAAGGTCTAATCAAATGCAACTCTCAGCAAAAGTTTAGATTGCAGATGAAATCGATAAATCGAACGACAGATATTTTTGGCTATTCTTTCGCATTGTCACTTCGGTCACTTGTATATCGAATGCCAACGGGACCAACTGGTAACGCGAGGGTGATGTCATCTCGTATGCGGAATTGTCGTACTTTCCAGGTTATCGACTATAATTGTATTACTAAGTGATCTGTTTGTAAGTTTTGTAAGTCTGTCTTTACTCTGTTTTTTCTCTTTCCTTCCTTCCTTCCTTCTTTTCTTCTCCCCCATCCCCTTCTCTCTCTCTTTCTCTTTCTCTTTCTCTTTCTTTCTCTCTCTTTCTCTCTCTTCTCTCTCTCTCTCTCTCTCTCTCTCTTCTCTCTCTCTCTCTCTCTCTCTCTCTCTCTCTCTCTCTCTCTCTTTCTCTCTCTCAACAACTTTTCTCTCCCCAGCTTCTCTTTATTCGGCATTCACGTTGGCGGAGCGGTAGCAGAAGAATTGTAAATAAATTAACGTGTTAACCTTTCCCTGTCCGTACCTACTGAACCAGGTCCTCCTCCCCACCTTCTCCCTCCCTCCCCCCCTACCTTCACTCCTGCCCCTCCCGCCCTTCCCTCCCTTTAGTTTCTGTCTCTCCCTTCTATCTTTATTTTCCCCAGCTTCCCTCCCTTTTTCCCTCCTTCCCTTTCCTCACTTCCCTCCTTCTCCCTCCCCCCCCTCCCTCCCTTCAATCTTTCTCTCCTCTTCCCTGCCCCCTTCCCTCCTTCTCTCTTTCCTTTGCTTCCCTCCTCCTTTCCCTGCTTCTCTCCCCTCTCTTACCTCCTCTCTCCCTCCCCCCTCCCTCCGTCCTTCTTTCTTTGACTGGTCATTCCATCCTCCTCCCCTCCTCCCCTCCCGTTGCTGCGTCAAAATTTGTGCAGGTTTGTCTCATTTCCACGGTCGTCTTTGTGTTCGTGTTTGTGTTTGTTTTCCTGATTATCCGTTTTTTTTGTGATTACATTTTTCGCTATTTTAACTTTTTATTTTCTTCCATCCCTTCTTCTTTTTCGGTTTCTTCTTCTTCTTCCTCTCTCTCTTCCTCTCTCTCATTCCCTCGCTCCCTCCACTTTCCCTATCTCTCCCTCTCCTTCTCCCCCCCCCTCTCTCTCTCTCTTTCTCCCTCCCTCTCCTTCTCCCTCTCCCTCTCCCTCTCCCTCTCCCTCTCCCTCTCCCTCTCCTTCTCCCTCTTTCTCTTCCCCTCCCCCCTCCAACCATCCAATTATTCCACACCTCCGGCTGGCCAGGTCACACGAGTACCCCCCCCTCCCTCCCCCCAAATGAGGAGGCCTACGTTGCAAAAGAACCGATAGGCCTATAGGCGAAGCTTGGAAATCGGTGAGGGAGGAATGTGTTCACAGGGAGAGAAGGGAGGGGCGGGGTGGGATGGGATGGGGTGGGGGGGACGGTGGGGGGTAGGGGTTTGGTAAAGGCGGGTAGAATAGGCAGGACGTTGAGGTATAGGGGGGGACGGGGAAGGATGGGAAGGGGAGGGGAGGAAGAAAAAGAAGTGGAAGAGGAAGAGGAAGAGGAAGAAGAAGAAGGAAAAAGAAAAAAAGAAGAGGAGGAAGAGGAAGAGGACGAAGAAGAGGACGAGGAAAGGGAATGGAAAGGGAAGGAGAAGAGTATGAAGGAAAGGGGAAGGTGGAAAGGGAAAGGGGGAAGAGTAGAAGCGAAATGGAAAGGGGAAAGAGTATAAGCGAAAAGGAAAAGGGGGGTTGAGGATAAGGAAAAAGGGAAGATGGGAGGACGCCATGTCTAAGTACCACCGCGGGTATGTCCTCCGGCTTCAATTGAACCCAACAACGTCATGAACAAGACGTTGAACGCAGCGGAAGATGTAAAACCGACGGTGATAATATCGTTGGGCTTTGCTCGAGTAC
>BOPN01008983.1:5000-7500 GCA_017312705.2 Penaeus japonicus | reverse complement strand
AAACTCAAGACGGGGAGAGAGAGAGAGAAAGAGTGAGTGCTTTCACGAGAACATATCAAAGAGGCCTTTATTTATTCCAAGGCAAGGAGGTTTAGGAACGGCTACCTCGCGTATAGGCCTGGGTTTCACTTATAGGCCTTGGTTTTGCTCATAGGCCGGGGTTTTGCTTTTTGCTTATAAGCCTAGGTTTTGCTTAGAGATGTGGGTTTCGCTGATAAGATTGAGTTTCGCTTACAGGTCTCAGTTTCGTTCATAGGCCTAGGCTTTGCTTATAGGCCTGGGTTTCGCTTATAGGCCTGGATTTCGCTTATAGGCCTGGGTTTCGCTTATAGGCCTGGGTTTCGCTTATAGGCCTGGGTTTCGCTTATAAGCCTAGGTTTCGCTTATAAGCCTGGTTTTCACCAATAGGCCTAGGTTTCGCCCATAAGCCTGCGTTTCGCCAATAGGCCTGGGTTTCGCTCATAAGCCTGGGTTTCGCCAATAGGCCTGGGTTTCGAATATAAGCCTGGGTTTTGCTTGTAGGCCTAGCTTTCACTTGGCTTGGTTTGGTTGGCTCGTCCCTGCATTTTTTTTTTTTTTCGGTGTATGTCTTTTTGTTTATTTTTTCTCTTTGTCTTTCTCTCTCTCTCTTATCTCTCTCTCTCTCTCTCTCTCTCTCTCTCTCTCTCTCTCTCTCTCTCTCTCTCTCTCTCTCTCTCTCTCTCTCTCTCTCTCTCTCTCTCTCTCTCTCTCTCTCTCTCTCGCTCTCTCGCTCTCTCGCTCTCTCGCTCTCTCGCTCTCGCTCTCTCTCTCTTTCTCTCTCTCTCCGTATTTATTTCCAGATACACATCTTCATAATTTTTTCCACGTTGAAAGAAGCACATATGTATTTCCAAATGTAATGAAAAATATGACTAGTCAAACAGCTGAATAATTTTTCATATTTCCGTAGGCAGACTTTTCACGCTAATGCTTATTAAAATGATTATGATTACTTTCTTAGTCATAGAAAACATATTCCGCTTACGTCATACACGCACACATTTTTTTCAAAGATTTCATGAAATTGCACGTAATGAATAATTTATATCGTAAGCAAACTTCTCCTCTTCAATCACTAATAAATTATATGTGAGTTATTGCATGAAATTGACCGAGAGTCAGTTGAACCTCGTTAATTCTAATTTTACATGTGTGTGTGTGTGTGTGTGCGTGTGTGTGTATGTGTGTGTGTGTGTATGTGTGTGTGTGTGTGTGTGTGTGTGTGTGTGTGTGTGTGTGTGTGTGTGTGTGTGCGTGTGTGTGTGTGTGTGTGTGTGTGTGTGTGTGTGTGTGTGTGTGTGTGTGTGTGTGTGTGTGTGTGTGTGTGTGTGTGTGTGTGTGTGTGTGTGTGTGTGTGTGTGTGAGAGAGAGAGAGAGAGAGTGTGTGTGAGTGTGAGTGTGAGTGTGAGTAGAGGAGAGTTGAAGAAGGGAGAGGAGAAACAGTGAAAAGAGGGATATATATATATATATATATATATATATATATATATATATATATATATATATATTTATATATATATATAATATATATATATATATATATATATATACATATATATATATATATATATATACATATATACATATATACATATATACATATATACATATACATATATATATATATATATATATATATATATATATATAAAGAGAGGAAGAGAATAATACCTATCACGTGAGAGAGAGAGAGAGAGAGAGAGAGAGAAGATACAGATAGAGATGGAGAGAGAGAGAGAGAGAGAGAGAGAGAGAGAGAAAGAGAGAGAGAGAGAGAAAGAAAGAGAAAGGGAGAGAGGAAGAGAGAAAGGAAGAGAGAAGACGAAGAAGCGAGGGGGGTAGAGGGTTGGCAGATAGGGGGCGCTGTTCAAACACGAATTGCCGAAGAATCACGCATATATCGCAGTTTACCCAAGATTACGAGATTTATTGACTCTCGGTTAGTTTTCCAAGATTCCTCCAGTAGAATGTAAACAAACCCAGCCAGGCAAGTTTCCCTTGGCTCTCCCTCTGTCTCCTTGCCACCCTCCCCCTCCCCCTCCCTACACCCCTCCCCTATAACCTAGCCCCCACTAGCCCTTCTCCCCCGTACCGTCCCCCCCTCCTATCTTCCTTCCCCTCAACCTAGCTTAGGCCTAAAAAGAAAGAACGGGTGGGTTTGTGTGTGTTGGGAGGGTGTTTGGGCCGGTGGTGGAAAATTCTACGGATCCTGCCTCCGTGTTTCGCTTACCTCTGGGGTTACGCCAAAGGGAATGGGGAAGGGGATGGGGGGTATTCGGGGGGGTGGGGTGGGGGGTGGGGGGTAGATAGAGGTAAGATTTTTTTTTGTGTTTAGTTTATTATTCTAAGGTTTGCGTTATTGTAATGATGTTTGTTTCTGGGTGAATTAAAAAAAAAATACAACGTAATAGGGGATTAAGTGATAATTTGTCGTAGATAAAAATATAAGTGGATAAAAGGCACATATGAAAAGGATAAC
>BOPN01008982.1:5000-10000 GCA_017312705.2 Penaeus japonicus | reverse complement strand
AATATCCGAATAAAATCACTTAATGAAAAAGGCATATGGTATTACGGAATATATTGAAGATTAAGGCAGTTTGACTAATCGGTACAAGGAGATAAAGATTAACTTATAGAATTATATGAAAAATGGATGGTTAGGGAACATTTAAATGACACGACTTCATTAACGTTTATAAAATAATTGCATTTGATAAGCCACGTGGCTTTTCAATTATTCTTGTCTTTAACTATGACTGTATATTGACTCTCAATCTCTCTCTTATTTCTTTATCTCTCTCTATTTGTCTTTCTCTCTCTTTTTCCCTCCATTTCTCTCTCTCTTTATCTCTCTCTCTCTCTCTCGCTATCCCTCTCTGTCTGTCTCTCCCCCCTCTCTTTCTCTAGCTAGCTCTCTCTTTCTCTCTCTCTCTCTTTCTGTTCTCGACTTCTGGGAAATTTCTTACGCCCGTAAAAAAGTTATAATAGGTTACAAGTTATCATGATAATCTATATTCGGTGTAAGTTTATGTATGAAGTTGGGTTCTCTGTAGTGGGAAGTGTTGTTCATAACATGTTATAAAAAGGCATAGCTTAAGGTTGATATGATTACATTTAATCTTATATTTTCTCTTCTTTCTATGTATTCTTTTTTATATGTTTTATTGTCCGTTACTCTTTATATATGTGTCTTCATTCGTTCTCTCTGTCTGTTTGTCCGTCCATCTCTCTCTCTCTCACCTCCCTTCTCTCTCCCTTCTTACCAGTTCACCCCATCGCTCTCTTTCTCTCACATCCTCTCCCCCTCTTTCCCCCTCCCCCCTCTCGCTCCCAATCTAGAATGATACTGAATAACAATTACATATATACAAAAGAAAAAAACGATCAAACTACTACAACGCCCCTCAGAAATGGCCGCAGCTAGATCCATTTCACACACATCGATTTTCTCCCGTGAACGGCACGATATCGCTCTTCCAAATTAGTAAGATCTTTCACAAGAATTGGACACAAAACACATATCGCGATTGCTATTGTCACAACGTTTTATAGTTTTGTATGGTATTATATAATGATATTTAGCATTATTGTTGTTGTTATGATGATAATAGACAACATTACTATTCTTGATATCGTCTTTTTTCATTACTATTGTATCATCTTTGATATAACTGCCGGAAGAGAACACCCGTCAAAGAAATGAATAGATTGGTCAGTAATGTAGATAAATAAGTAAAGAAACAGACAGATAGATAGATAGATATACCAATTGTCAAGTGGTAATCCGAGCAGCGAATCGAAATCTGAATTCCGCCGAGGCCAAAGAGATCTCAAGTGCTACTTTTACTCCAAAGTCTGAGAGGAGAACTTCGACAGAGCTTGCAACACTAATAGAATTCTTGTGTTGCAGAGCCCTCTCCCTGGTCCTTTTCTCTCTCTCTTCCTTTCCAATTTAGTTTTTATTATCTTACTTTTACTTTCTTTTATTTATTTCTTTATCTCTCTTTTTCTCTTTTCATATCTCTGTCTACCTACTATCCTCTCTTCCTCTCTTCACCCTACTCTCTCCTCCCCCTTTCCCCTTCATCTCTCCTATCTCCTTCCCTTTCCTCTCCTTCCCTCCTCCCCCTCTCTCTATCTCTCGTCTCACTCCTCTTCCTCTCATTCTCCCTTCACCCTACTCTTTCCTTCTCTTTATCCCTTCCCCATCCTCTCTCCCTCCCTTCCCTCTCTTTTCCTCCCCCTTCTCTCTCTCTCTCATCTCACTCCTCTTCTTCACTCCCTCCCTTCCCTCTCCTTACTCCTCTTCTCTCTCTCTCTACGCACTCCTCGTCCTCACTTCCTCCTTTCACCCTACTCTCTCCCTCCCATCCCCATCCTCTCTCCATCCCTTCCCTATCCTCCCCCCCCCCCTTCCTCCCTTCACCCTACTCTCTCCTTCCGTCCCTCCCTTCCCCATCCACTCTCCCTCCCTCCCCCCCACCTTCTCTCTCTCTCTTCTCACTATTTTTCCTCTCTTCCTCCCTTCACCCTTCTCTTTCCCCCCCTCCTCCTCCCCCCCTTCTCGAAGAAACCTTTAGAAAAGAGAGGACATCCTGACAAGAAGTAGTGACCCCATGTTTTTTTTTTTTTTTTTTTTTTTTTTTCTTCAACATTTCTGATTCATGTAAATCGCACGGTATTTTGGGGGGAATTTTTGAATGACAATTATGGTGAAAATATTAGTGATATTGATAATGATGATGATGATAATGATAATGATAGTAATGATATTAAAAACAATAATACTAACAGTAAAAGTAGCGATAATAATGATAGTAATAATGAATATTATGACGAAAATAATAGCGGTATTAATAACGGTGGAAATGATAATAAAAATGGTGATAATCATGATAATGATAATGTTATAAATAATGATGATTATCATGGTAATATTGATAATGATAATTATAACAATCATAATGATAATTCATACTACTACTACTACTCCTAATGATAATGAGAACAATGATAATAATGCTGATAATAAAAATAATAATAATGATAAAATACTGGTCATAATAGTAATAACAACGATAACCATGGCAAGCATGACAATAATCCTGATAACGATAACAATAATAGTGATAGGAATAATAGTGATGATCCTAATGATAATAATGATAATATTATTGATTGTGATTCCAATAAAAATAATGACATTAATGAGAACAACAACAATAACAAAAAGTACAAGAACAAGAATTATGATGATAATAATGTTTATAAAGAATATAATTATGCCTACTTCTTACAATAATATTGCGTTTGATTATGATTAATATGACCATAGCTATTATCATTATCATTGTTATTGTCCTCCTCCTCCTATAATAATTTTTATTGTCATTATGATGATTATTACTATTAATATTATAATCATCATTATTATTATCTTAATTATTATCAATATCATTACTGTAATTAGAATAATCATCATTGTTTTTAAAATTGTTGTTAGCCTCATAATCATCATTATTATCATTATCATTATCATAATCATTATCATCACTAGTAGTGATAGTATCATTATCATTATTACCACCATTGTTGCTGATGTTCATCTATATATCATTGCAAAAAAAAAAACAAAAAAAAAACAAAGGTGACCATTTCACCCTGATCTTTCTCTTGCCTGACCTTTAACCTTTCCTCCAGTATAAAGTTTGCCTCCTTATCTTCTCATGCCCATAATGTCTTCGAAGACGGTCATCACATCTCGGTCTGATCGTGAAGAAGGTATGATGACCACAACAAGTTTATGATTTTATGATGTTTTCTGATTATGAAAGGTAGGTGGTATGTTGATGGGAGGTGTGTGTGTGGATGGGGGGTGGGGTGGGGGTAAGTAAGGGGGGGTTGAAGTGGTATGTGGGGGGTTGGTGGGGTGGGGGTGGGTTGGGTTGGGGGGATGGGGTATTTGATGGTGTATGTGGATATGTGGATGGGGGGGGGGGGGGTGAGATAGGTAAGTCCTCGGCACTTCTGTGTAGGTGAGGGTGTTGAGTGAATATTTGATTGTATGTGTGTATATGTGTTTATGTGTATGTTTGTTTGTGTGTGTGTTTGTGTGTGTGTGTGTGTGTGTGTGTTCATGTGTGTGTCTGTATTTTTGTGTGTGTTTATGTATGTATATTTGTGTGTGTATGTGTGATGTAAGGAATGCATCTGAAGAGTAAGGAACGACACACAGGTCAGCTTCAGTCATTGCAAGGAAAATCATAAAACAAACCACTGAAAGCCATTGTGGGGCAGTCATGAAAGGAAAGGCAGGCGAAGACATGCATTCATGCAGGCACAGCCATGAAAACAGTCATAGAACGAGGCGAATTATGAGGCGAGAGTCATGAAGATGAGCTTCATGCAGAGGTGGTCATGAAATAAGGATTTATGGTTATGCTTCCACGTGTCTCATGGAAACAGCGCCAAAACAAAAAAATTCTGGAGGCGTGAGACCTGCAATAATAGACCTTTTTGATAGTTCAACAATTTACATGATATTAAAATGTTGATAATCGAATCATTTGGTCTGCCATAAAGGATAATAATTCACTTAATCATGACAATTACTTAACATAATGAAATAGCTAAATGAAGAAAATTATATTACTCATCCGAAATACAGCATGTACGAGCACAAATACATATGAGTTTACATTGGTTTAATTAACACATGATATACATTTACACAATATGACCGTATCATTAACCAATATACGAGCTTGTGGATGTGTGTATGTGTTTGTACGTGTGTGTTTGTGTATGTGTTTGTTTGTTTGTGTGTGTCCATTTGTTTGCATGTGTATCTGTGTGTAAGTGTGGGCATGTGTGTGTGATTTTGTGTATGTATGCGTCTGCGTGTTTTTTGTGTTTGTATGTTTGTATGTGTGTGTCCCTGTGTGTGTATGTGTTTTACGTTAAAGATAGTGAAGTAAAAGCCATAAGAAAAAAATCATTTACTTAAAACAGTTGTTCGCATCAGGCTTAATATATATATATATATATATTTTTTTTTTTTTACAATATCACGAGAACAAACCATCTCAAACAATGCCATAACGAATCTGTATCAGGTGAAATGATTGTCAAGCGATTAGTAATGTTTAGTCAAAGTAGCTCCAGCAGGGGGAGCAGCCCGCGGAATAGCTTATAATGTAATATGCATGTTCTGAGTTGGGCCTTAAATGGCGGCGACGCCCAGCCGGAAGTCGGGAAGTGCGGCCTATATTTCCGAGTAGTAGTGGCTATTGCTGTTTTTAAAGTAGTGGTAAAAATTGCACACACACACACACACACACACACACACACACACACACACACACACACACACACACACACATATATATATATATATATATATATATATATATATGTATGTATATATACATATACATATGTACATGCATAGATAGATAGATAGACAGACAGATATATAGATAGATGAAAAGGCAAAAGACATATATATAGACAACTAGACAGATCAAT
>BOPN01008981.1:22500-25000 GCA_017312705.2 Penaeus japonicus | reverse complement strand
TAAAAAAAGAAATACGGCAAAAACATCTGTGATATGATTATATC
This sequence comes from Penaeus japonicus, assembly GCA_017312705.2. Classification (NCBI taxonomy): domain Eukaryota; kingdom Metazoa; phylum Arthropoda; class Malacostraca; order Decapoda; family Penaeidae; genus Penaeus; species Penaeus japonicus. The sequence continues at coordinate 24,956 of BOPN01008981.1, read as the reverse complement.
TTTGGGAATTTGACCTTTGACCTCACTTCCTCCTCGGTCTTGTCTCGAAGGAAGAACAAATAGTTGAGCAATAATGCAGATAATATAAAATACGTATTTTGTTTATGCATTACGAGTTCAAATGTATTATAGCGGCATGAAATATCGTCGGGTGTAACTTTTATTACATTTTATTTGGTATGAAATACGTTTATTGTTTTCTCGCTCGGAAATGCTGTACTCCGACTTTTTAGATTTAATTTTCATTGTTGCTGTTGTGCTTGTTGTTGTTGTTGTTAATGCTGGTATTATTTTCTGTTTTTTTTTTTTTGTTATGTCATTGTCACTATCATTATCATTGTTATTATCAATATTATTATTGTTATCATTAATGTCATCATTTTCCTCGTTCCTATTATCGCTATTGATAATATACTTGTTGCTGTTATCATTATCATTATTGATTTTATTCTTATTATCATAATCGCTTTACATTTTTATTATCATTCTTTTTAGAAATCTATTAAGAATGGTAGTCATATTGCTATTGGAGAGCTAGTTATGCTCACCATGAAATAGGTCGTACATCATATTTTTTCATCATTTGATATCATGCTCATTATTATATTCATTATCTATGATGCGAATCACACCATAATCATCATTATTATTGATTTTTCAACTATCAATCTGCAACGATCAATTTTCAATCTATCTTCATTACTACTCTCATTGATATAACTTTTCATTCAATATTCATGATATGAGATGATTTTAAAGCGATTCCTAATCATACTATTTCCTAGCCATTAGTTTTATTATCTTTGTTTCGTTGTCACTTTTAGAGGTAGAAGTGTCTTATTTTACACGCATATATTCTTGGTTATTTATGTATGACTATTCTCTCTAAGGTCTATTTAATTATGTTTTTTATTCTGTTTTGTTTACGATTAGGAATATTTTCGAATAATGTCAATAAACTCTACGGTATTCCATCGCCGTCATTCATTCGCTACGCCTTTGCGAATGTTTACATATATTCATTAAAATTTATGACTGGATACACACACACATACACACACAAGTCTGGATCTTTCCTTATGAGTATATATGCGCTTGCCTATAATTATGTATGTTTTAAATATTCATACGCGTAAACTTATATCTATTTAGGAGTATAAACTGCATACGTACGCATATATACGCACATAACATCCATTCCTACACAGGTATAAATTTTTTTTTTCCTGGAAGTAAAGTAATTCTCCCCCCCATTATATCCCCTCTCCCTCCCCCCCATTACACCCCCAACGATAGGACTAAAAAGATACATCAATATTTAGGATTGATTTAGGGCGATCGTAATAATCCTGTTGAAATATATATAGGATTATTGTTCCTATGGTCGAGTTCATTGATTTTGTTTTGAATGTGAACTTTTTTGTTTTTTTCTTTTTCTTTTTTTTTTTTAGCTTCTAGTGTAACCGATTTTGATTAATCATGATTGTATAGTTTCGGTTTTGAGAATGAATGAGGATAGATTATGTTGAAAAGGAGAAACATTGATAAAGATAATAACTATGATAAAATGACAATGATAAAGATGAATAGTAACGAGGATAAATAATAGTGATGATAATGATAATGATGATAATAATGAAGATGAATAGTAACGAGGATAAATGATAAGGATGATAATGATAATAATACTAAAGACAGTGATATATAGATATAATTATCACTTATGGTACGCATTTGATAAGTAATGATAATCTCAATATCATTATAGATAATTTTAATGCTATTATTATCATTAATGGTTGTGACCTCATGATCATATTGCTATGAGCATGAGTTATATAATAATCCTCATTATTATTGTTGCTGATATCATTGCAGATTCTATCATCATTTTCGTTGTTTCGTTTATCAGTTCATTAGTTATTCCGTTTATCATTTATTATTATCTTGATTATTACTGGTGTTCTCATTCCTTTTGTTCGTTACTGGTGTTATTTTTTTTTTTTTTATCATTTTATTTATTTATTTTTTTATTTTATTTTTTTTGCCGTAATTATTTCTATCATTATTACTGTCTCTGTTTTATTTTTACTATTAATATTGTTGTTCTTTATCAGTTACATTGTCATGATCATCTTATTGCTATCGTTATTAACATCATTATGTTTATTATTTTTATTGTTATCCTTGTTATCACTAATACTATTATTATACTTGGTATCATTTTTGCCATTACTGTTATTATCTGTATTATCATTCTTATCCGTATTATCATTATTATTACTATTAATATCATTGTTATTATCATTATGGCTCTCATCATTATTATCATTATTATCATCTTTATTATCATTATCATTGTTATTATCATTATGGCTCACATCATTATTATCATCTTTATTATCATTATCATTGTTATTATCGAGAATGATTATAAAGATGATAATCATTCTCTT
>BOPN01008980.1:5000-12500 GCA_017312705.2 Penaeus japonicus | reverse complement strand
AGGTGTAAGGATAATTTATTTATTCATTTTTTTTTTATTTTTTTTAAGCGTGAAAAGCGGAAGAGGAAGTGGTTAAAGGAGCTGGAGAGATAGTGAAAATGAAACTTGGGAGGAGATAAAGTGAGAGTTAGAAAGTTAAGCACAGTGAAGAGAGTATTAGCTTTTTATTGGAGGTCTGCCAGGAGAAGGAAGTTGGAGGATAGAGTGCAGGTGCGCCCTTAGCAGCCGAACAAAGCCACGGAGGCAGTCGGGATACCAGAACACCGAGCAATGACTTTCTTGAATAATGAAAGTATGTAAAGTGAAGAGGAAGTGATGAAGGGAGCTGGAGGGAGTGTGGAAATGAAATTTGCGAGGAGATCAAGTGACAGAAGGAAAGCTGAGAAAGCTGGAGAAAGGATAAAGTTTGTAAGACCAGGGGAAAGTGAGAGAAATAGCATGCATGTGCACCCTTAGTAGCTGAACAAAGCCCCGGGTCAACCCCTCGGGAGGCAGCCAGATACAAGAACATCTAGCATGCTGTTTATTAGAAATTTGTATTTTATTTATTTATTTTTTTATTTTATTTTAGTACTTAATTATGAAGCTCTTCCCACGCTGCACATGGATTTTCCCGGCTTTGGGTATCATCCTGATTCTTGCTTCCTTGAAGTGATCAGGGAAGTAGCCAGCAGTGAGAGAGGCATTATATATGTTTGCCAGTCTCAGCAACATCTTATTTGGAAGATTTTGCAGGATTGTTTTATTGATCCTGCTTTTGCCTGGAGCAGTTCTGTTCTTAAAACTTTGAATAGTTAATTTGACGTCTCTGGGGCTGACCTTGGCCATTAGTGGGTCGGTGGGGTCTAGTCTTGTGAAATCAGCAGCAGCTTCTGGAGATAGGAGGTCGATATGTCTTCCTATTTCCTCAATGATGGTCTCCTCGAAATCACTGTCAAAGTTCTCTTCTTCTTCTTCGGTAATTCTGAAGCAATTTCTCCAGTAATTTCTGAACAGGATTTCTTGTTCTTCTTCATAGATCTTCTGATCCTGTTCGTCGAGGAGGTAGCTGCTCCTGCTTTCATTTCTTCCCATCAGCTTCTTGATTCCTGTCCAGAATGACTGTGGGTCTTTTCGATTCCATTCCACTTTCTTGGCAAGGTCTTCCCACTGGTCGTTTGCTGCTCTCTTCTGTATCTTGCTCGCAGGTCTTGTGTCCATCCATGAATTCTTGCATAGTGCTGCAGGTGATTCAACTGTAAATTTAGCAGTCTTATGTATGGTGTCAGCCTTGGATGGGGGACAGTCCTGTAGTTGGTCTTGGGTACATGTTCGAGTGCAGCTTCAACATCGCTGTACCACTTTCGGACTTTGTCATCTATCTCTTCCAATGTTGCAGTCCTCAAGTTGGCTGCAGGCTTCGACTGGAGTTGTTCCTTAAATCCTTCCCAATTAGCCATTCTCAAGTTGAATCTGCTAGAAGTTAGGCTTTTCAATTATGGGTTAGATGTTATCTTGTGGATGATGGGCAGGTGATCACTGGTTGTTGCAGGGCCCGGTTCCATTGTTCCATTGTTATGGTGGGCTTCATTGTTGCAAAGCACAATATCTGGAGTGGTTGCTGTGTTCCCTGTGATGAAGGTAGGGAAGTCTGGTCCAGTATGGATTAAGCTCCATCTGCAACCATTCTAGCAATAGCCTTGCCAACCTGGTTGCCTGCTCTATTATTTAGCATTAGATGGTTGGCATTGAGGTCTCCTACTATGTATGTGGGTAATCCTCTTAGAAGTAGACTGTACAAGTCTTGCAGTGGAACACTTACCCTTATTGGAGGCAGATACTTTGTTGCCTCTATTAATGGACCTCTGCTGGTTTCTATCTCTTTTGCCAGCATTTCATCAAAGTCGTTGAGAATCTTGTGTTTGATCTCTCTTTGGACTGCTATTGCTATCCCATCATTTTCTTCTCCAGTCCAGTTCCTCTGATAGCATAAATAGGAACAATCGACTGTTCAGTGTGTCACGAATTAGTTACAAGTCCTCTAGACTGGCAACCAATTCACTAGCTCAAGTCAGGTGTTGGCAAGTATCCAGGGAATTCGCCAAGGGCCAGGTCAGGCTGTTAGCGGAATCAGCGCGTCAATATCTCTTTACGAAGAATCCACAAACCACAAGAATCTTGGAACCTAAGGTAGGTCCTGAGAGCGAAGGAGTGACCAACTCGCGAGCCGGGGAGGAGGTGTCACGGCCAGTGTTGATAATCCCGACGTGGTGACGAAGTCCTACCGCCGACGAGAAATCCTAGCTCGACGCGTACGGGGGGATAGCCTCACGCGCTCGCACTCATACTTCATCCTGCAGTCTCGAAGGTTAGCCGAGGGCACCACCATAGTCACGGCCGAAGGGTAATGCATGATGGAGCTGCAGATGGCGCCAGACAGACCACACTCCCACCTACCCACTCTCGTTAGCCGAATACCACTTTACCTGACGGGCCTGCGCGGGGCTGGCTGACTGGCTTGCCAGCTCACCCCCACTCAGTGCGGCTCCCCTCTTTGCTAAGGATAAGGATAAGCCAGATTTGCGGAGCAGATGCTATGCCGGGCTTGTATGCAGTGACGCGAGCCCGCCTGTGCCAGCATGTGCTGACTCGTGAGAGAGAATGTGCCAACGAGTGTTGACTCGATCTGAGCTTGGTCCTTACCCAACGCAGTGCCCAACTACGTCAGTAACCGCCAGGTGACAATGGAAGCTCACGAGCTTGGGCGGGGATGTGAAGTCGACACGCTACCAATGAGCTAACCAGACGGCCAACCCTCTTTGCTGATCTTTTGATCCTTTTGATTGCCCGATGCTTGCTCTGACGTCGGTGCATGATAGCGACCCCTCGCAGCTCAGTTCACTCATGATTGGTCGAGGTCTGGTGTTGAGGAACGAGAATGCTTAGAGCTGGCACAGTGGCCAGCTAGGGAAAAAGGGCGAATTTTGCTCACTGACTCCCTTCACTCACCTGAGCTACCAGCACCTGCTCCAGACTTACCTGCTCCAACTACACTTGCCTGCAAGCCATAAACGAAGAAGCTACAAGAACCCTTTAAAGGAAGAGTTAGAATCAACCAAGCTAAGGGAGTCACTCTCATAGCAAAGAAGAATCAAGAAAAGAAGGTCACCCTTATGCCAATTTACCTGCTGTAATCCCAAGAGGGTTACCTTTATACCAAAAGACCTGGCATCATCCTAAAAGAGTTACCTTCATAGCAAGGTTTTGAAGCACCTGGTTGCTACAAGAGATCCTTGTAGGCACACACTTGTCTTTTACCACCACTTTTCGGCATTAGGATAACGCCGTTTGTTTACGAAGGCGAACCTTGCAGTTTACCCGGCGAACGCTGTGGTCTCAAAAGGGTCCCTTAGTTGGGATACTGGAGGAAACACTCGGAGGTTGCCACCTTGGTTAGGCTTAGGGAACGGCGGCAGGCCACTCTAACACTCCTGCCAACTCTAGCTAGACACCGTCTACATAGCCAACCTGGTTAGGCTCCTCAGAGATAAGGACTTAATCTGACAACACAGGCAGGACCTTTTGCACTGACAGGATCGAGCTATGCGATTGGAACCACGGCTTCGACCACCAAGATTAAAATAAACTGACATTGACCAAGAAGAAAGAATTAAATACACTGATGTTTGGCAATGGCATTCACTTCTTACGAATCATTGATACGAGAAAGGGCTACATTGTCTTACCAAAGACTGCAAGATGCAGACAAGATCATGTCTCCTGAATTCAGGCACAAACTCCTGTCCTCAGGTTATGCCCCCCAGATGCCTCTAGAGACAAAAGCCAAGATGACCATTGTGGTGAAGAAAGTAGATTCCTCCACTACTAGCCAGACTAACAAAGAGATAAAAGGTGAATTGACTAAACAACTGAATACTCAAATAGATTAAGTTTACAAGACCAAGGACTCATCCTCTCCAACTACATTATTAAGCCGGCCCAGATAGAAGAAGAACGATTTACCAGAGTCATTCAGTGTATGCTATGAATATTGTCATGTCAAAGGGAAATTTACTAAGAAGAATTTCGAAAAATGCAGCGAATGTGGTCAGACCGGACATCGGTTCACATGTAAAAGCACCACTAAAAATGCCTAAACTGTGGAGGCGATCACAGAACTCCCTCAGGAAGCTGCCCTATCAGAAGGAAGGAAATAACAAAAGTCGAAGAAAAGAGGCAAGAAAAGCAGACACAGAAAGAGAGTAGACTACTCAGTGAAGTGGTCTAGAACAAAAATGCAACTGCAAAGGTCATGAAAACGATCGAGAAGACAGGCAAAGCCACAGCCGAAATAACCAAAACAGCTATCAAAGAGACACAACCTTCAATCATGCAGCTGCCCAACAATCTGGCTGTCAAGATCTTGATTGCTTTGAGGCATGCACACCTGGCCAACCTTGCAAAACATGGCTGCTTTGCAGAACAAGCAAAGCTAGCCTTGAGGTGAAACAACCTCCCGGAAATGGATCTTCCTAACGACGTAAATTCGGCAGGCATCCTCAGGGTTATGCTACAAACAGAACCCTCAGACACCCCCAAAGAAACCACAGAAGCACCCGAAGAAGAAATGCCAGAACTGCCAGTTCTTGACGAAGAAATGCCGCCACTGAAAGAGCCCTCTGCACCAGTAACCCAGTATGTAAGGGTGCCATCCCCTCGCAGGTGCAAGAATATTAAGAAGGCCAGAGAAGCAAGAGGCAAAGTTGTAGAAGTCATCCTGTACACTTCCGAAAAGAATATTACAAACGGCAATATTGATGATAATGTTGCAGAATACATCAAGAATGGCAGGATGAAATACTATAATAATCAGAAGCTGAAATCCGATGATTGTGCCAGCATCAATGACAAGAGAATTAGGGCAGCCGCCCTAAATCTCGGTGGTGTGAACATCACCTACCTGGACCCTAAGACCTACAGGAAGAGGAGGAATGGCTATGATGAGTCCCAAGAGAGGCATGAAGATGGACCTGCAGCCAAATCCAAGTGAACCACACCATCACTGTAGTACAGCAGAACGTCACCAAGTGGACTATGGTTCGTAGGAACGAACTTTCGGACATGTACAGAGCCCTACATGCAGAAATAATCCTGATAAACAGTCATGGTTTAAAGGACACAGACTCAAACTGTTCCCCTATTTATGCTATCATAGGATTAGGACTGGAGAAGCAAATGATAGGATAGCAATAGCAGTCCAAAGAGAGATCAAACACAAGATTCTCGACGACTTTAGTGAGATGCTGGCAATCGAGATAGAAACCAGCAGAGGTCCAATAATAGTGGCAACAATGTATCTGCCTCCAAGAAGGGCAATTGTTCCACTGCAAGACTTGTACAGTCTACTTCGAAGAAGATTACTCACATACATAGTGAGAGACCTCAATGCCAACCATCCAATGCTAAACAACAGAGCAGGCAACCAGGTTGGCAATGCTATTGCTAGAATGGTTGCAGATGGAGACCCAATCAACAATGGACCAGACTTCCCTACCTTCATCACAGGGAACACAGCAACCACTCCAGATATTGCATTCTACAATAATGAGGCCCACCACAACATGATGGAACCGGGCCCTGCAACAACCAGTGACCTCAATGCCAACCATCCAATGCTAAACAATAGAGCAGGCAACCAGGTTGGCAAGGCTATTGCTAGAATGGTTGCAGATGGAGCTTAATCCATACTGGACCAGACTTCCCTACCTTCATCACAGGGAACACAGCAACCACTCCAGATATTGTGTTTTGCAACAATAAAGCCCACCACAACATGACGATGGAACCGGGCCCTGCAACAACCAGTGATCACCTGCCCATCATCCACAAGATAACATCCAACCCATTATTGAAAAGCCTAACTTCTAGCAGATTCAACTTGAGAATGGCTAATTGGGAAGGATTTAAGGAACAACTCCAGTCGAAGCCTGCAGCCAACTTGAGGACTGCAACATTGGAAGAGATAGATGACGAAGTCCGAAAGTGGTGTAGCGATGTTGAAGCTGCACTTGAGCAACATGTACCCAAGACCAACTACAGGACTGTCCCCCATCCAAGGCTGACACCATACATAAGACTGCTAAACTTATAGTTGAATCACTTGCAGCACTATGCAGGAATTCATGGATGGACACAAGACCTGCGAGCAAGATACAGAACAAAGAGAACTCTCACTGAAGTGGAAGAGAGCAGCAAACGACCAGTGGGAAGACCTTGGCCAAGGCCAGCCCCAGAGGCGTCAGATTAACTATTCAAAGTTTTAAGAATAGAACTGCTCCAGGCAAAATCAGGATCAATAAAACAATCCTACAAAATCTTCCAAATAAGATGTTACTGAGACTGGCAAACATACAATGCCTCTCCTACTGCTGGCTACTTCCCTGATCACTTCTAGGAAGCAAGGATCAGGATGATACCCAAAGTCGGGAAAAATCCAAGAAAAGGGGAGAATTACAGACCAATATCTATACTGGAAGTCCCAGACAAAGTTTTTGAGAAGATATTAAACTCACGATTGCGCAATCACCTGGAGATGAACGATCTGCAAAATCCCAGGCAACATGGCTTCAGACCAAGCAGAGGAACATCACCAGCCATTGCAATCATATATGAAGAAATTGCCAATGCCATGAGCGAAAGGAACCAAGTTAATGTGGTTCTGAGAGATGTGGCCAAAACCTTCGATAAAGTTTGGCACACAGGCTGAACCTCCCGACGCCCTTGACCAAGTTATTGTGCAATTTTTTTGAAGATAGAAGTGCAAGAATATTCATCGGCAATACAGTCGGTGAAGCAATTCCCCTTAGCAGTGGAGTCCCACAGGGAAAATGCCTCTCACCGACACTCTTCACAATCTATACAGCAGATCTGCCTGAGCCATCACATGGCAGCAGTTATTACATGTATGCCGATGACATCACCCAGATAATCAAGTACGAAGGGAGGTCAATCGAGATGATGGCACTCAGAACTGCCAGAGCCATAGAGACCATCAATCGTTTCGAAAGACAGTGGAAGATCTCGACCAACTTGAGAAAATTCCAAGTCATTCCTGTGGCCAAATTTAAGACTACAGATCTGATTGTGGACGAGGAAGCCGTCGACTACTGCGACAAAGGAAAGATACTAGGGCTAACAATTAGCAGAAGATGAATTGTCCCTCACATAAATGAAAGAGCACAGAAAGCAAAACATCAGCTCAGCCAGATCAGAAGGTTCCAGACTCTGAGTCCTGACACCGAGCTCTACATTTATAAAACCCTAGTGCGGCCCATCATGGAATACCCGCCAGTGCCTAACCACACCATTTCCAGAAGGCAGATGATGAAGCTACAGACTATTCATAACCAACCAGGCAAATGGATTCTGAATATCCGCTTTCCTGAAGTAGTCACCGCACAAGAGATCCATGTAAGACTAAGGATTGAGACGATCAACAAGAGACTCCACCAGCAAGCCAAA
>BOPN01008979.1:35000-38109 GCA_017312705.2 Penaeus japonicus | reverse complement strand
ATATATATATATATACATATATTATTATCATTATTGATCCTTATTAGTAATATTATTACCATCATTGTCATTAATATCATTATCATTATTATTAGTATCATTATAGCTTCTGTTTTCATTATCACTATTGCCCTTATCATTGTTATTATCATCATTATTGTTATCATTATCTATATCATAAATTGTGTAATCACTTACTTACTAATTGTCATCCTTATTATAATCATCATTATTACAAGAAATATTACCGGCTCAGATGTCTATTGGCGTTTTCAAGCCAATTCAAAGGAGACAAACGCGAGCATCTTAATGCAATCTGTACGCAGAGAGAGAGACTGCTAGCGTGGTAGTAACAAGGATTGTAAACCGGAGGATACACCAGGTATGAAACATGAAATGGACGCGATATGTGGGTCCTATGAGGTATGTGGGTCCTATGAGGTATGTGGAGCGACTAGAAGGGAACCGGGCGGGTGTGAAGCGTTATGGGGCGGAAGGGCTGTTGGGTGTGAAATTCTAGGGGTAACGAATGGGGAATATCGGCTGGAGAGGTGCGACCATATGTACGTATTAAAGAGAGAAAGAGAAAGAGAGGGAGCGAAAGAGAGAGAGGGAGGGGGGAGAGATAGATAGAGATAGATAGATAGAGAGAGAGAGAGAGAGAGAGAGAGAGAGAGAGAGAGAGAGAGAGAGAGAGAGAGAGAGAGAGAAAGAAAGAGAGAGAGAAAAGGAAATAGAGTGAGAGAGTAGAGACAGAGTGGAGAGAGAGAGAGAGAGAGAGAGAGAGAGAGAGAGAGAGACTTTTGAAGTTATTGCCTCAAAACACACCTAACGAAACACAGGAGAAGAAGAGAGCGATGATGAGGGAGAGAGGGAAGGAGAAAAAGGAAAAGGAAAAAAGAAAGGAAGAAATAAAGGGAGGGGGGCAGGAATAGAGAGAGGGAAAAAAAGAAAAGGAAAAGGAAGAAGCAAGAAAGATAAATATGAGATAGAGAATGGGAGAGAGATAAAAAAAAAAAAAAAAAAAAAAAAAAAAAAAAAAAAAAAAAAAAAAAAAAAAAAAAAAAAAAAAAAAAAAAAAAAAAAAAAAAAAAAAAAAACTGCAAGAGTGTATATTGCAATTCCACTTGGCCGGTTTCTCCCCCGTGAATATGTTGCATCTCATTATTGTTTCGGGTTAAACAATGGCTTTTTCCCCGGCGTTTTAATTCTCTGTAGGCCCCTCGGATTGTTTACTCAGCTACCTGCACCTTATTATGGGAAGGCAAATCTACCTTACCAACACACACACACATAGACACACACACACACACACACACACACACATACACTCATGCACACACACACACAAAAAACAAAACAAAAAAAAAACAGAAAACAATAAACACATCCACAAAACAAATATAAATTACAATTAAATCACACATTACAAAAAAGAAAGAAAGCTCAGATAACAATAAACACATCCGCAAAACAAAACAAACGAAATCACACATTACAAAAAACAAACAAACAAACAAACAAACAAAAATCCTGAAAAACATCCATAAACACAAACACAAAAGTACAATTTATAGAAAATAGGGGAAACAACTATTCAGTACACATTACTACCACAGTTAAATTCATTTTTTTTTGTTCTCTCACTCTCCATTATTTCCAGCAGATGATGCTTAATTGTTTATCAAATTTGTTAATTACAACATGGTCCACTGAATAATTACACAAGGATCAAAGCTCATGAAAATGAATACATTACATTTTGCAAAACTAACCTGAATCGTTTGGTTTCATCGGAAATGTGATAATTCTAATTGACAATGATATATGAAGTGATAGTGATAATAACATTTTAATGATAAGAGAGAGAGAGTGAGAGCGAGAGAGAGAGAGAGGGAGAGAGAGAGAGAGAGAGAGAGAGAGAGAGAGAGAGAGAGAGAGAGAGAGAGAGAGAGAGAGAGAGAGAGAGAGAGAGAGAGAGAGAGAGAGATATATATATAGAGAGAGAGAGAGAGAGAGAGAGAGAGAGAGAGAGAGAGAGAGAGAGAGAGAGAGAGAGAGAGAGAGAGATAGAGAGAGAGAGAGAGATAGAGAGAGAGAGAGAGAGAGAGAGAGAGAGAGAGAGAGAGAGAGAGAGAGAGAGAGAGAGAGAGAGAGAGAGAGAGAGAGAGAGAGAGAGAGAGAGAGAGAGAGAGAGAGAGAGAGAGAGAGAGAGAGAGAGAGAGAGAGCGAGAGAGAGAGAGGGTGAGAGAGAGAGAAAGAGAGAGAGAGAGAGAGAGAGAGAGAGAGAGAGAGAGAGAGAGAGAGAGAGAGAGAGAGAGAGAGAGAGAGAGGGGGGGGGGGGAGAGCAAGGGAGAGGGAAAGAAAGATGAAAAAAGAGTAAGACTGAGTAAGAGAAAGAGAGAAAAAAAACGAGAGAGTAACTGAGAGAGAACGAGAAAGTGAGAAAAAGAAAAAAATAGATAGATAGATAGATAGATAGATAAATATAGAACAAATAATAAACAGTTAAATGAAATCAAGAAAGGGGAAAATTGGTACACACTAAATGGATAATCAGCAAACAAAACTCTCTTTGAATTGAGCCTTGAAATTAACCGTAACCCAGGATTACGGGAAATTTCTATAAAACTAACCAACTTTTGTTTCGTTTTCCTCTTCTTCTTTCTTCTTTTTCTTCTCTCTCTCTCCTCTTCCTCTTCTCTGTTTCTTCGCTCTTCTTTCTCTCTTCTTCCCTCTCTTCTTCTTCTTCTCTTCTTTCAGCCGCCTCTCTCCTCTTCTCTCTCCTTCTCTATCACCTTCCTCTTCTTCTTCTTCTTCTTCTTCAGCTTTTCAGCTCTCTCTCTTCTTTCTTTCTTCTTCTTCTCTCCCCTCTTCTTTCCTTCTTCTTCCTTCCTCTCTCTTTCTTTCTTCTCTTCTCTCTCTCTTTCTCGCCTCTGTGATCTCTTCTTACTGTCTCTTACACTCTCTCTCTCTCTCTCTCTCTCTCTCTCTCTCTCATTCTCTCTCTCTCTCTCTCTTTCTCTCTCTCTCTCCCTCTCTTTCTTTCTTTTCTAAGTGTTCAACAATTACTTAGGCACTGTATTTCTATTAGTATTTATACAACCAA
>BOPN01008978.1:22500-25000 GCA_017312705.2 Penaeus japonicus | reverse complement strand
TTGGGCAATTTCACCAGTTCAGCCGTCATGGGTAAGCATAGATGTGGGTTGTGCTGTGGTCCCAGGGCCTAGTCCCTCGATTGAAGGGTGATAAGGGAGCACATATTGATGGTTAAACAATGGGTTGGGAATTGCATGCTTTCCTGATTGCTATCTGACAGTCTGCTACCATTCTCCTGTTGAAGGGTTGAAGTCCCCTCTCCTCTCTAGAAGAGGAAAGGGGATTGTTGGGGCTACAGCAACCACCAAGGCAATACACTGATCTACATACAGGCAGAGCACTTGCTCTTATCCTTCTGAGATGCACCAAAGGCAGTCTGCTGTGGCACTAGATCCCCCCAGATTCATTCCTGACCAATCCACTATAGACCATATCCTCGAGCTTCAAGCCGTTATAGAACATCATCACGAGGGGCACGTCTACTTCGTCTGCGGTAGTCTTTAAGCAAGTCTGATTCAATGATAGAAAGTAATGCTATGTGTCTAGAGCTTTTACATTTTTCACTCAACTCTCGTTTTACATTTTTGGTAGAATAGCTAGGAATTACATGAATTTTAAGGGGATATATTTCTTTGTTATTGAAAAAGGTTTCTTTGGTATTTATTTATTGTCCCATTAGCAAATTCTGATGAGGATTTTTAAAACAATCTGGTCATAAACTAGGAATAGAGACAAACCTTTTAACTATCTTAATTTCTTGTGTGTAAGTTTTGTTCAATACACCATTGAACAAATTCATCATCGTACTCTTATATCATGAAATTAATCCAGCCCTCGCTTCGGTGACTCCCAAGTAGTGCAATTTTTTTTCCATGAACCAACCATTGTCACCTATTTTCAAACAAATCGATGTTGACGGAAATTATGCATTTTTAGGAAAGGTGATTTCTATGCTGACTTCGGATATGTAATTCATTTTGAATAAAGGAGATATCGTTCTCCATAGCTGGCAGGGTACATAAATAAGGTCATGCGATTGGTTTCGTGGCTTCTTTGGAAGAGGGCACCCTTGGATAAGGTCGTGGTTTATTGACAGCAGTAATATGGTCCATCTTGCGATGCCAGATCAGTAAGGAATGAAGCAGGAATTGTACAGCTTCCTGTATTTATATGTCTAATACATTTTTAACGGTCACATAATGGCGTTGTGTTCCACAACAAAGGCTTTGTGTGATGTACAGTCGTGTTATAGTTCAATTAATAATTTTAGGTTTTGTTAAGCAAAATTCTGAATGACGGTCGGGCTGATCATATGTCGTGCACATACCAGAGTTATACGTAATTTGTCTATGATTATTTGATTTTCAATATGTAAGAGCATTTCCTAAGTACAACTGGTGAACACCTTTAACGATGTGCAGCATTTTAGGATGCGTAGTTTTCATCTAATAGGCAAACAGATCTAAGTTTGTATCAAGGTGTAACGAGCGCCCGCTATCTTTCTCTTCCTGCTCTTTCCTTCCTAAGTATTGCCTCTACACATCCTCCCTAACACTACAGGTAAGAGAGAGGAAGGGGAAAGGGGGCGATGGAAGGTTCGGTACATACATTTCTGCTGGCCATTAGCATTGAAATTGAAATATCAAAATTAAATATGCGAAATACTTCGTTTTCTCTCTTCCACACCTGCACACATTCACATTATAAATCCCATGTGCCAGCACCAAGACCGCATATCATAGTTTTACTCGGGCACTCCCAAGATGTTTGCTAGAACATGTCTCTTGATTATAATCAATCATGCATGAGGCATCTTCTGCATGCGCAACAAAAATCATGGCCGTATGTTTAAACGAGATTTCTATCATTGTACTTTTTCTGCAGGCGGAAAAGAACTTTCTGGTGCCACAAATCTCGCGTTGCAGAATTGCATTACTGGTTAGCCTGATGGTTAGGAATGGCCAACTGCTAAATCAGATTCTTAAAAGTTTCCTAAATTTCTATTACTTACAATGATTACAATGATACTCCTTCATTAAAAAGCAAAATTCACAATATGCTTTCCAAGTGATAACTCGTTTAGATTTACCTAACATGATTATGTGTTATAGTAAAAGAAATATATTATTAAGTGATTCAATTTGGTCTCTGTTACTACCTGCATTCAGTTTCATCCGATTATTTTGGTCATTAAATATAATATACAGCGTGCGAGAAAAAGCGATATTAGGCTGTTGTATTCTAATCGAATCCTTAGTTACCATACAAATGCATATTTTACTATCGGTAAATAATCACTGCTATATTACCAATATTTCACAAGGAATGTGTTCCGGTACTTGAACCGCATCCTTATATAAATTTGACAAAACGCTTATGCTGTGCATGTTCATTGGGGTTTGTGCTCCAGCTACTTAAAGCTGACTTATCTGACCATCATAACGAACGCAACGGCCGGAATGCCTCTAGGCTTTCCATTTCCCACGGGTTCAAGGTCAGGCCCAACCACGCTATCAGTGCAGCAACAGTACTCGGTGTGCCTCGGCGAAGGAAAAGTGT
>BOPN01008978.1:12500-20000 GCA_017312705.2 Penaeus japonicus | reverse complement strand
CGGTTTGCGAGCAACAGTCCTGTTGTTTACAAATGCGTGCACAAATTGAAGTACTTGCGTTAGTGCGATGGGGAGTACACAATACTTGAAGAGAATGGATAATAGGTTGTAAAAAGTACGCGAAATTTCATCCTCGTATGATACTCCCTTTACCCAATCCTGCATATAATTGTTGCTATGATCGTCTTAATACTGAGCTATTAAAAGCTAACCTAGACACCAGCAACATTCCTTTGTTTACAAATGCATGCATGTGTTAAAGTGTGATGGGGAATACACAAGTGAAGAGAATAGATTGTTTATTGGAGAAAGTGCACTGAAGTTTTCCCTCGTGCGGTAACCCCTCCAGGGATTATAACCCTTTCGGGTAGGCCCAGGCGCACTAAACTGGAAACTAGGGGAGACCCAGAGCGTTACCCGAACCTTGCATAAATTTCGCGGACTGTAAAAATCGAGGGCTGATGATCGTCTTGGAAATGTGCTTCATAATATTGAGCAGTTATATAATTATACAGAACGTGTTAAAGACAGCCTGACACACTGCCAAAGGCTTTGCAAGCAACGTTCCTGTTTACAAGATTGAAGCGTTCGCGCTTAGTGTGATAGGGTTCAGTTCAGTTCGTGATAGGGAATGCACATTACGCGAATAAAATAGTTTGTAGATTGAAGAAAGTATACGAAAATTTGCCCCAGCGTGGTACCCCCTTTAAGAATATCTTTTTATTTCAGATCTCGTCAGTACATCAGTATATCTCACCGAGTTCTTCATTTTATGTAGACATAGAAAGCTTATCCTTAACAAATTATTTTATCTTTGTATAAATATGCTACTTACTTGTAGTGGTGTTTATGTGTACACAAAATGTACAAGCATGTAATATCACGACGGCATGCGGTGAATGCCCACTGTTTTATTGTCACCTCCTATTGTATACATCTCAAGCTGACACGTTACCTTGCTGATAACAAATGTGCAATTCTTGAAAGTCAATATGAACCACTGGGTGAATAGTCGGTCACTGCTGGTGGTCCGATAAGAAACACTTCGGAAAGCATATGTGCACATCTACATACACGTTGATTAAATCAAACATATTCCCTCAGAATTCAACTAAGAAATCGCGTAACAAGAGCTACACGTGATAAGACAGGCGGAGTGATAGGCACGCGCGTTTACACCTCAGCGTCTTGAGTCACACTGAGCCAGAGAGGTTATTTCTGTTTGCCACGCACCGGCACTGCCCGATGGGGAGGGGAGGGGTGGACAGGATTAGCTGGTTGCTAAGGGTTGCTAGCGGTGCCTGTCAGGGAGGTGGGAGTGGTAGAGAGAACGCGGAAGCAGAATAGGGATATGACGGATAAGACAGGATGAAATACTAACGCAATATGATAAAAGTATTTGTCATTACTAATAGCATATCGATTCAGACTAGATGACGAATTCAGGAAAAATAAGAGAAGATATGACTTGATACATTAAGCAAATGAAATAGTACGTAAAAGAATAATGACATAACGTAGACAAGGAGAGAGAAAAAAAGGAAAGAAAACACTGATAAACAACCAGCGCATTGATAAAAACAAAACAAAACAGAAGAGGAGGATATAAATTTACAAAAGATCTATGATAAGAAGCAATGAGATAAGCTAATTCTACGAATTAAGAGAGACGTGCATGACCATATAATGTATGAAATGTTAATTCCCACATCAAGAAGCAGGACTGACAGGATAACGAGTATCAACAGATAAATAACCGAGAGACAAATGAAAATACACTCGAAATAACAGCACGATGACAGGTGCATATCAGAGTACAAGATAAAGGGAGACTCCGAAAGCAGATAATTAAAGGAAATGTGAGACGCTGAGATCCATTAACCCTTTCCTAGTCACCCCGCCAGAAGCTAACGTTTTTACTAGCTGTCGTGGGTCTTAGAATTTTTCGAATTTTAAATAGTTGACTTTAGTTTAATTAGAGTATCAATAGCTACACAATGGTGGATAAGGAAGGCACCAGAATAAAAATAGTTAAGACATTCTCATTACTCGTTCATATAAGGACATATAGAAATTACTCGTATGTCTGGCAGGGGAGAGCCGGCAGCACATAAACATAATCTTGGGCCTGAAGACAGGTGACAGGGTGTTAATCCTCAACCCTACCGGTAAATCTCATATGATAGGGTCAAGTGACCTGATGAGTAAACATACTACCATGCACTCACGGGTACACACACTCAAACGCACGCATACATATTTATTGTTTTATGTACACACACACACACACACACACACACACACACACACACACACACACACACACACACACATATATATATATATATATGGTCTTGAGTATATACGCATACATATACATATATATACATGTATGTATATACATATATATACATATATATACATATATATACATATATATATATACATACATACATACATACATACATACACACACAAACACATACACACACAAACACATACACACACACACACACACACACACACACACACACACACACACACACACACACACACACACACACACACACACACACACACACACACACACACACATCACATACATTAATATTACAGGAAGCAAGATATCTATACAAAATCTACAATGTACTCGGCTCCAACCTACCGCCCTTTTCGCGCTAAAAGTCGGCCACCAGCGCCCGACATATTATTAAATCTTATTCGGCCACGAATACTTAAACCATTTCCTTTATGGTTTTTAGATGGCCTAATGGCATATAAAGCATATCGCAAGGAAAATAGTGAATATATGCTACACTTCTCAATGAGAAGAAAAATGGTCTCATGATTGATGTCGAAGTTATACGCTCACCACACACACACACACACACACACACACACACACACACACACACACACACACACACACACACACACATATCATACACACATATCATACACACATCATACACATACATCATACACACACATCATACACACACACACACACACACACACACACACACACACACAAAATGCATGCGAATACGTTTCTGTACAAAGAAACACGGCAGCTTTCGAGCGATTATCATGCAGACAGCATGCATGTAGCATATCGTAACTGCATAATGTGGCATGAAAGTTCTGATAACATATATACCGTCGACACAGTTTACTGGCGAAAAACTTTTCTGGTGTACATTACGTGGTGCCAGGGAGTGGGGTTAAAGGGGTTATCGCACAAGAGTTAATTTTAGTGTACTTTCTACAATCTACACACCTGCGCGTGTGTAACATACACACACACACACACACACACACACACACACGCACGCACACGCGCACACACATACACATATGTATGTATATATATATATATATATATATATATATATATATATATATATATATATATATTCCTGATCTTCCTCATGCTTTACCTGCTCTCTGGACCAAGCACAATGCATTCCGAAGTAAGGTTGAGGTAAGTAGTACAAAGTGCACTGAAAAAGGGTGGCAATGGGGGGGGTGTCAAGAAGGGGTTGGGGTTTTGTAGATGATATTTACTCTGCTATCGTATATTCCACCACAATTCCCCTGATTTACTTCATGCCCCCCCACACTATCGAGGCGCAGATTGTGGGGTGAAGAGGGGGAATCGTGGGTAAAATCGACTACTATGACTCGTACAAAATGAGACCATCCCCCGATGCCATTTTCGTGGTATTTAACGCGCCATCACTATTCGGAAAGTATTGTATGCCTAAAAGAGAGGATAGATTTACGACGATAATGCGTCCTACAAAGTCAAGTGAGAGACAGACAACATTATTACAGCTGCGTTGAGGTTTGGATACTTTCAGGACAATGAACTATTTTTTAAAAATTAAGCTGTGGCGGCTGATTCTTCACTGTTGGCTTGTGAAACCAGGGAGCCTGACCAGTATAAGGATATTCACTGTATGTATTTAGGTAAAATTGTGTATTGCTTTTGTGTGTGTACGTGATAGATAACACTACCGTGAATAGTTTAAATTCAGACGTCGTGTTCATTATCAAATATAGTTTTTTCATAACATTTGTATCGCATAGTTCCCCTTAGCTTTTTTCATGTAAAGCGACTATGCTCCCTCTTTGGTGTTTTGACAATCTCTTGTGAACCAAGGTCTGTAGAATCATAGAAATGTAAAAAAGGGTCTATTATAGTCTTTATATCACAATGGTAGAATGGAAAACAATCAAAATGTGCCCTTCAGATATGCATGCAGTTAATGATTTTGCTCAAGCGCTGACCCCTTCAGCGCGGGGCTGAATTGGGAGCTGAAGGCTGACCCTGTTGGAATGATTGCTTACTTTCGTGATTTAATTTAGGATTTACATCAGCTTTCTTGCTTTTGCCCCAATAGACATGCAACAGATGTTTAGTAAAGTTAACTCTGAAGTAGCCATTTATGGTAAGACTCATTTTTATGATATAGTCTTGTTTGCAATGTCTTTATGGTATCATGGTCAATGTACTGATTTAGCTGATTGACACTAAATATCCAACAGTTCATGTTGGAATACAGTGGGATTTCACCATCTTATTGTTATTTTATGTTATTTGGTGTTATGTGCAAATGTTACAGATACTCATGAGTATTTTGTAATTATCCCCCCAGTGAATTATTTCTAGCTTATCCTGTTTCATTTTGTATGCTTGGTGTTCCTTCTCTTGTTTACTGAATGGGTTTTGATGTGGAACAATTTGTTGTGGCACCAGCTGCATCATTATTAGTGAGTCTAACCAAGACCCAGTGGAGTGAGTTGGCTACTGCATACCATATTCCTGTCAGACTCTCTCTGTAAGGATGAGCTCATAGATACCATCTTAATTAAATGACCTCGTGCAGAATGGCATAATTACAAGGGAGGATGTGGAGTCAACTTTTCCTATATTGGTGATGAATATTCACCAGATTGACCTTGTATATGAGAAAGTCTAGATGGAGAAATTAAAAACTGATAAAGAAAAGCTTCTAGCAAGGCTCTGTGAATACTGCTCTTAATAAATTTCAGTTTAAGGAATCAGTAAGATTTGTCCCGATTTTAATGAAAAAAGAACCTGATAATTTTTTCTTGTCCTATAATGGATATCTGTTTTACATGGTGGCCTCAAGTTAAATGGGTCATTGGGGGATCATGTTTTTATGGGGTTAGGCCTATTGGATGTATCTCAGTTCATACACTATGATGTAGTTTAGAGAGCTGTTTTAAAAATGCCATTTTATAAACTGCCTGAGTCTTACTTAGTTTTACTTACTTAGTCTATGGTTCTTGTAAAAATACAAATGAGATATATGTTAAATTTGGATGCAAAGAAATTTTACGTTGGAAATGGGTTGAACATCAGTTCTCATCTCTTGAGTAGGAAGAATTGTTACAATTGTTTATGCTCGAAGAGGTGACGAACAGTATCCCACAAAAAGTACGAGGTTATATTGATATGAAGTTGGTAAGGCTTTTGATCACTTCACCCTGACTAATCTGCATCCAAGTTTCAGAAGCATGGCTGTGGCATTGTAACAGGTACCCAAAGTATCCAGCATACTGCACATCAGGATCATAAAGACAACATAACTGGTAAAGCAGATCTTCCTGTTTTTTGTTGAAATTGTAAGAGCTTGACCATCAGGTTTCAGATTGTCCGAGATTAGCTTGTAAACATTCATAAGAAAGTAAACTTAAACCTGCCATACCAGTTAGTAGGAATGATTACTCTCTATCTCCAGATTCTAGCTAAATTAACTCCCATGTTCCTGGTGTCAGCTCTGTATTCATGTTTTTTCTGTTCCACAGACTTCATTGGTATGACTAGTGATGACCAGTCCCTTTGACCTGTCAATGATCTTCATGATTCTGGTGCAGAACTGTTACTGATAAGCAAGCAGTCTTGCATGTTTAACCAGTGAGACCACTTTAGTGAATAGTTTCACAGGGACTGCTGGTTTGCTGATTTGCAATGTGTATCTTAAATCAGACCTGTTTCAAGGGATAGCAAGGCTGGTAGTTGTTAACTGCATTCCAGCAAAGGTGTTTCTGTTGTCTTGAGTAATGATATAGCTGATGGCAAAATGTGGCTTTGTCCTATTGTCACATTCAAATGTTGAATGATTAAACACACAAGCATTGTAACTAGAATATCCCCAGCTTTTTCCAGCATGTGCTGTCGCAGGAAGTATGAGCCAAAAGCTTGATTCTTGATATTAGAAATTGCTTCTATCTAAATTCAGGGATTTTAATGCAAAGTTTTGACCATCAAATACACAATTGGCAAATTGTCCATCAAATTATTGTTCCAAGACTATTTCCTCATGAAGTACTTACACCAGCTGATAATTTATGTGGTCATTTAGGACTGACTAAAACTTTCCATCAGGTCTTATCTCATCTCTATCACCCTAAACTTGAGAATTATGTAAGACATTGCAAAACCTGTTACACTTGTCAAATCAATGGTAAACCAGGAGGCTCTGTGAAGCCTTATCCTCCACAACTTATCCCAGCAGTTGAGAAAGCTTTCAGTGAAATAGTAAATGATTGTGTAGAACCATTTCCAGAAACAAAACAGGGTAATGAATTTATTCTCATCCTTATCCTCCACAACTTATCCCAGCAGTTGAGAAAGCTTTCAGTGAAATAGTAAATGATTGTGTAGAACCATTTCCAGAAACAAAACAGGGTAATGAATTTATTCTCATCATAATTAGTAGTTCTACCTGTTACCTGAAGCCATACCATCAAGGTGTATAACTAGTAAGACTATCATTAAGGATTTGCTTAAGCTAGGCTCTTAAGTTGGCCTATCTTTGGCAATACATTGAGATCAGCGATCAAACTTGATGTTAAGGTTGTTTTAGCAGGTGCTTTGTACTATTTTATTGTCTTATTAAATACAGACCATACAGTAGAGCATCAGAGTTGAAAAATCCATCTTAGTTAACCCTATCCCAACGGGCCCAGCAATAAGTGGAAACCCCCTATGCCGGGCCTATGCAATATTGCACTGGTGCGTCGCCCCGTCATCAGGCATTTAGCCATGTCACACGGGTGTGACGCACCGTCATCAAAGGGTTAATAATCATAGTTGAGCATATTAAGGTCTCAATAGCAGCATGGGGAGATAGGGGAGAGATACTAAAGTTTCAGGGTGTGGCTGGAGGAAGTGCAAATAACTATACAAATAAAAAATATGTAAAGCAATAAAGAGCATGTTTTGCCACTGAACATTATGAAATAATTATTTAGAGATATAAATAGTAAAAAGACAATGATACATCATAAGGCAACTATACTGTATGTTGCTTAAGAGTATTGTGCGGGGAAAGGGGTATAGGGGAGATAAAGGAGGGATGGGGGGGGTTTGTCAACATGAAATATGCCATATAGCACCGAAATTACTATATCACACTCATTAAGTTTCATTCACATGAAAGAAAAACAAAACAAGTGACAGGAAAC
>BOPN01008978.1:0-2500 GCA_017312705.2 Penaeus japonicus | reverse complement strand
TACCCAGAAACCACCATCCTCGCCCTGAAATTTAAACATGGCTGTGTTTACGTATTTACGGCTAGCAATAAGCTGTGGACTGGAAACCCCCAATGAATTACCTGCATGTGCTGTTATGTTAGCAGCAGGTGATGGTACAATAGATAAAATAACGAAATTGACAAATAGAATTTACAATTCTGGATACATACCCGAACGTATGAGAGAATCCACCTTCATAACCATACCCAAAAAAACAGGTGCCACAGAATGCTCAAAGCACAGAACCATCAGCATAATGAGTCAGTTGTCAAAAATAATATTAAGGGTCATTTTAAACAGAATTAGAAATAAAATTAATGAACACGTACCAGAAGAGCAATGTGGATTCAGAAAAGGGAAAGGAACTACAAATGCTATATTTTTACTAAGAACAGTAATAGAAAGGGCAATAGAAATGCAAGAAGACTTGTACATAGGTTTCATTGATTTTGAAAAAGCTTTTGACACGGTAAGACATGAAGAAATTATCATTATGCTTGAAAACATAGGGGTGGATAAAAAGGATGTAAGATTAATAGCTAATTTATATTGGGACCAAAAATCGAATGTGGAAATTGGAAATGAAACGACTGAATGGATAAGCATAAAGAGAGGAGTGAGACAAGGGTGCGTTCTCTCCCCAGATCTCTTTTCACTCTATGGACAAAAGTGCATGCAAGACATAGAAGAAATGGATGGAATTAAAATAAGGGGAATGAATGTAAATAATATAAGATATGCAGACGATACAGCACTAATTGCTGACTGAGGAAAAACTACAAAGTCTGATGGAAGGATTAAGCACTGCATGCAACAATAGAGATCTAAAAATCAATTTTAATAAAATAGAGGTTATGGGCATAACAAAAAGAAAGGAACAATTGAGGGTACAAATTAACATAAATGGGAATGAAATAAAACAAGTAAATAAATTCCAATGCCTCGGGAGTCTAGTAACAGATGGTGTATGTGATCAAGAAATAAAGAAGAGAATTGGCATGGCAAAATATGCTTTTGGAAATCTGTAAAAAGTGGTAACAAACATAGGAATAGGAATAAATATTAGAGTTAGATTAGTAAAATGCTTTGTTTGGTCTACTTTGTTGTATGGTTGTGAAACTTGGACTATGAAAAAAATATAGTGAAGAAACTAGAAGCCTTTGAAATGTGGTGCCTTAGAAGAATGATGAGAATTCCGTGGACTGAAAGAGTATCAAATGAGGAAGTCATGAGAAGAGCAGGAGCGAGACGAGAAATTATCAGTGAAATCACGAAAAGACAGATGCAATTTATTGGACACGTGATGGAAAAAAAAAAAAAAAGGAATATGATTGTATGACGGGAGAGATCGAAGGAAAGAGAGCAAGAGGAAGACAAAGAAAGAAGTTCATAGAATGCTTGGTAGAACGAATAGGAAGAGGATTGAGAGTTGTGGATGCCCTCAGAATGATGGAAGACCGGAAAGAATGGCGGGCCATGATCGCCAACGTCATAAGACAGGCACTGCAGTAAGTAAGTAAGTAAGCTGTTATGTTCTCTCAACAGATGGCGCAATATTCCCCATTGTTTACAGTATAATTATAGTGCCCTCTATTGAGTGGACGCGTCATTATCGGTCCTAGTTTCCTATCCTGAAGAATATATGAGACGAAGACTCAGTTGCCGTCATCATGGCGCAGTGTGAAGGTTGTTCGTGGTCGCGGCATTTTCATCTACAGAACTAATTACGCATCATAAGTATCACGAAGTGCCCTGAATAGGGGAGATCCAAAGGGGGGCGTAGCTCCCTCTTCACAAAGACTGACTTTAAAACTAGGCAAAGTGAGGTAGGTAGTTAAGGGTTAAGGTTTTTTTTTAAAGCACGAAGTGCTTTAAAAAAAAGGGGGGGGGGGGGGAGGGCAAAGTCTCCCCTCTTGGCTAGGGCAAACTTCAAACCTAAGCAAAGTTAGGTAGGTAATTGGTTAAGGTTTTGCATACGAAATATGGCCGGAATTCATATTTTACCCCGCAATTACCCTGATCTACTTCGGGACCCAGATTGTGGGCTTCAGGGGTGCAAGCGCTCATTAATTTCACTATATATGAATAGTAGAGGTTAAGAGGAATCCATCAATACCTCTTTTGTGGTATTTCGTAACGCGGGGTTGTTCGGAAAATTTACCAGAACGATAAGACACCACGCCCCTGTAACTCGGCCCTTAGCTGCAGTTAAGGTGTGTCTTCCCCGGTGCTTACGAGCGATCTGCCCCCTTTTCCACCTGTAAGCGGGACGAGTCGAAAAAGTCGAGTGAATCGACCTGAGGGTTCCGACAACTCGCCCGAACCTTAGTTTCGTAATATATTCGTACGGTTTTCCTCTGTAGAAGAAATTTTCAATTTAATAACAGAAAAAAATGTAACATACTTTGTTGTAATTGAAATTATTCACAATATATATATATATATATATATATATATATATATATTATATATTTATATG
>BOPN01008977.1:12500-17500 GCA_017312705.2 Penaeus japonicus | reverse complement strand
CTAAATAACGAACCAAAGACATGATTCCGAGTATTCTCACGCTCATGTCTGCAATATCACTCATAATCAAATCTTCCGCTTAATTGACAGTCATCACTCGCTTGACAGATCGAGATAGCAGAGGTATTGACACGTGTGCCTGAGCCGAGGGGAGGCACTTAAGCCCATTATTGTTATTGATCTCGGAACGTCCTTAGCTGTGATATTATTATTATTATTGTTATTTTTAAATTGCTGTTGGCTTTTGTTATTCCTTAGATTATTATGATTGTTTATTATGATGCATTAGTAAGGTTAGTTATTGTCATTATCATCGTTATTATGATCAGTTTCATTATTATGGTCACTTTCATTATCATTGTTATCATTGTTATTAATAATATTATGACTATTTTTAAGATTGCTATAATTGATATGGATTTTGTTATTATCATTATCATTGGTAGTTGTAGTATTAGTAGTAGTGTTGTTATTGCTATTATCATTATTATCTTATTATTGTTATTTCTAATATCATTATCATTTTCATATCTTTATAGCATTACTATTTTCATTATATCTTTATAGCACTATCAACATTATTGCTAATTAACAGTACAATTATTATAAATGTTACTATTATCCATCCTCATTACTATCATCATCATCCTCGGTTTCATTTTATGACTATAATTATCATAATAAACATATTATCATTGTTTCACTTCGACACGTATAATCAACTTACATGTAATCCGGTTTCATCGCTTTCAAATCACTGTATCGTCATATTCCCAAATGACATGACTTCAGAATTAAAGCACATGCCGGGCACATCTTAAAGAATTATTAGAAGTACTTCCTGCCATCCAGGAAGTACTAAATCTAAGTAAAAATCGCAGGAAAATGGTGACTTAACTTTCAAAAGGAGTTACGAAGTGCATCGCCTGCCTGCTCGAAGGCTTCGAAACTTCGTCGAGACGTGTTCTGCTATTCGCACTGCCATGTTGGTTTTTACACTTTCGTTTTCATAATCGCTCCAGGAAACATGCTGGTTGACTATACGGCTTCTTTCTTCTATTCTTAAAATAAAAGAGTTACGACAACCAATCGCTCACCAGCTCGAAGCCTTCGAAACTCGGAGCAAGATAATAATAAGTGTTCTGCCATTCGCACTGCCGTGTTGTTTACAATGACACTTTCTTCACTTTTTTGGATTAATCTTGTCACAAATTTCAAGTTTCGAGATTATGCATTGATCTCTACCCTACGCTCGTTGGCATGTAACTTTGTATCAATTATTTCTCCCTTTAATTTTCCTTTTCTTTGTCAATTCCTGTGCATTAATCATTTTCCTGTCCCTGTATAGTGGATAACTTCATTCAAATCTCACTTGCTTTCCATTCAACTTCTCTGTTTTTTTTTTGTTTTTTTTTTCTTTCTTTCTTTCATTCTTTTTTTCTTTTTTCTTTTTTTTTCTTTTTTCTTTTCTTTTCTTTTTGACTTTATGACTCACTTTTTGATTTATTAACTTCACTTCGCCGAGCTGGACATTTCGTTTGTCTTTCCTTCTTCATTGATCTAGGTTAGTTTTCTTGTGATTTTGGATTAATTGCAATTAATACGATACCAAGAACAAATCGGTTTCTAGAGCCACCATTGGTTGGTTTATAATATTTATTGGTTATTGTCAACGGGTTTTTGCGCTGTTTTGATGTACTTGACTTGTTTTCGAGATGGTTATTGTTTTCATTAGCATTGTTGTTATCAGTGTCATTATTGTTGTTCATCTTGTTGGTGTTGTTATGATTGTTATTGTTTTGTTATTGTTATTGTTGATATTATCATTATGATTATTACTATCATATCTATCATTATTATCATTATTATTATCTACTTTTATCATTATTATTATTACTATTATCCACTATTATCATTATTATTATTACTATTATCTACTATTATCATTATTATCATTATATACTATTATCATTTTATTATTGTCATTATCATTATTATTATTGCTATTATGATTTTTTATCATTATTGTAGCAGTCTAACATCTCAGCCCTTTTAGCAAGATATTCTGTGGCCAATCATCCTGATCATCATTACTGTCATTCTTACTATTATTATAATTTTGATTATCATTATCATTACTATTATTATCCGTATTACTATAATTATAATCTATTATTACTAATATCATTATTTTTGTTGTTGTTGATGTTGTTATTAGTATTATCATTATCATCATTATCATCACTATCATTACATCCCTACTAGCATCATTATTGTAATTCTTATCATCATAATTATCATTGTTATTATCATTAGTAGTAGTGGTAGTATCATTATTATTATCATTAATGTTACTAATCTTTGGTTTGTTGTTATTGTTATCATTATTACTAGGTTTACAATTATCATCTTAATTATTATCATAATGATAGGATAACTTTGGTGATGATAGTGATAATGAGGAGAATGATGTTGGTGATGACAGTGATGATGATGGTGATGACAATTATGATGATGTTGGTGATGACAATGATGATGTTGGTGATGACAATGATGATGTTGGTGATGACAATTATGATGATGATGATGGCAATGATGATGTTGGTGATGACAATTATGATGTTGGTGATGACAATGATTATGATGATGATGGCAATGATGATGTTGGTGATGACAATGATGATGTTGGTGATGACAATTATGATGATGTTGGTGATGACAATTATGATGATGTTGGTGATGACAATTATGATGATGTTGGTGATGACAATTATGATGATGTTGGTGATGACAATTATGATGTTGGTGATGACAAAGATGATGATGATGATGTTGGTGATGAAAATGATGTTGGTGAGGACAATTATGATGATGTTGGTGATGACAATGATGATGATGATGATGAAGTGTTATTCATGGCCTATAGGCGACTTTATCTCCGACTATTTCTTTTACATCATCGAGAGAGAAAAATAGTTATATGGATGAACAGAACAATTCATTTATAGGAAAACTGACAGCTTGACTGATATGTATATAACAGACTGTCAGAACTAGATAGATACATAACCAGATTGATAATCAGATTGACCGATTGCAACAACTAGATTCGAATCCTTTGTATATATACGGACTGTGGTTTTGCTTTCTTTTAGTCTGCAATATGTTCAGCAATGATCATGCAAGCTAGCGTTGCAAATGTTGCCCCCTGACACTAAATAATTTGCCTTCAACGTCAGCCCGTTGTGAAATAAGATGAGATAATAATTATGAATAATCATGAGCCACTGCGACCACTTAGACGCCACATTGCTAAGATATATGATAAGCACGCAACCGCCAAGGTTTTTTTTTTTTTTTTTCGCCTGTGGGTACGAATTCTGGCGACTGATCAGGACTATTCAGGGATTTCCTCGGCTACTATCTCGCGTATTCATTCAGATTCTCTCTCTCTCTCTCTCTCTCTTAGGATTAGCATTATTTCTCCCTCTCTCTCTCTCTCTACTTCTTCTATCTCTTTTTTTTTCTCTCTTTTCTCTCTCTTCTCTCTCTCTCTCTCTCTCTCTCTCTCTCTCTCTCTACTTTTATCTCTCATGTTCTCTTTCTCTTCTCTCTCTCCTCTCTCTCTCTCTCGCTCTCTCTCCACTTCTTCTATATCTCTCTTTTTTTCTTTCTCTTCTCTCTCTCTCTCTCTGCTCTCTCTCTTTCTCCCTCCCTCGCTCTCTCTCCACTTCTTCTATATCTCTCTTCTCTTTCTCTTTCTCCCACCTTATCTCACACCTTCTCTCTCTCTCTCTCTCTCTCTCTCTCTCTCTCTCTCTCTCTCTCTCTCTCTCTCTCTCTCTCTCTCTCTCTCTCTCTCTCTCTCTCTCTCTCTCTCTCTTTCTCTCTCTCTCTCATCCAAAAACTCCCTATCTGCTTCTCTTCTTACACTTATTCGTTCGGATTCCTCTTTAAATTGGTTCTGATCTACATTAGCTTCTTCCGCGTTTCAAAATATGAGAGAAAAAAAAAAGTCAAACATATTTACATCGTTTATAAATATGCCCGTTGTGTGACGTCACCGAAGTTTCCCGCGTTTTTTTTTCAGATTTCCTTCTGTAGCCGGACATGCCTTAATGGTCGATTTCTGACAAAGCAGCTTTATCAGATTAAATATATCCGTTGATGAGAATTACCAAATGATACTCAGTTAAGAGTAAGGCTTTATTGAATGAAAATGCAACTGACTTTTCATTTACTGCAATGACTTTCAGCTGAAAAGTAACGACTTCCCCTTTTGGAGTATGTGAACGAACCCTTCAGCTCACAACAAACACCTTGTCTTGAATCGTGGCGGCATAATTGTTCAAGCTTACACCTGCAGTTAAAAGAAAAATACAAAGGCTTTACAGGATAATAGTTTTTTTTTTTTTCGTTTTTTTCGTTTTTCTTTTTTTTTCTTTCTTTTCTTTTTCTTTTCAACAAAAAATGAGAATCGATGCATCGTTGCTTCTCTCTATATCTCTCTCTACGTTTCTCTCTCTCTCTTTCTCACTCTCTCTTTCCGTCTCTCTATACTCCCCCCCCCCTCTCTCTCTCCTTTCCTACCCCCTCTTTCCTCCTCCCCTTCGCTCTCTCTCTCTCTCTCCTCTCTCTCTCTCCTCCTCCCCTTCTCTCCTTTTCTCTCTCTCTCCCGCTCTCCCCCTTCTCTCCTTTTCCCTCTCCCCCGCTCTCTCCCCTTCTCTCTCCCACTCTCTCTCCTCTCTCTCTCCTCCTCCTCCCCTTCTCTCCTTTTCCCTCTCTCTCCCGCTCTCCCCCGCTCTCTCTCTCTCCTCCTCCTCCCTTTCTCTCCTTTCCCCCCCCCCCCTCTCTCTCTCTCTCTCCTCCCCTTCTCTCCTTTTCCCTCTCCCGATCTCCTCCGCTCCCCTCTCGCTCCCTCTCTCTCTCCTCCTCCTCCCCTTCCTCTCCTTTCCCTCTCTCCCGCTCTCCCCTTCTCCTCTTTCCTCTCCCCCACTCTC
>BOPN01008976.1:30000-38130 GCA_017312705.2 Penaeus japonicus | reverse complement strand
TATATATTTGTGTGTGTTTGATTGTGCACACACACACACACAGACACATACACACACACACACACACACACACACACACACACACTCACACACACACACACACATACACACTCACACTCACACACACACATACACACTCACACTCACACACACAGGCACATACACATACACACACACATATTTTTTGTGTGTAGGAAAGAAAACGTCTCTTTTCAACAAGAATATAAAGTCAACAAGTCAGCATACATAACAAGACAATTGTTAAGTTTAGTTATTTATGAATGTCTTTGAACGACGGATGTGAATAAACAAAATTTATATAAACCAAACCTACTGCGTCAATTGAATAAATAATGATATATATAGAGAGAGAAGAAAGGGAAAATAAAATGGCATACAAATAATAGATGAAGGGTAACAGTTATGTAGATTTAGCAGGGCCAGTGTGCACTACTAATTTTCATTAAATTACAAAGTAGACGTGGACGAATTGAGAAATACTTCACAAATAACGTGTGAATGTCCATACGTGTTCTAGGCTGAATATATGTGTCTCCCTATCCCATGGAAATTCAACCACTTTCCTTGATGAAAGTACTTTTGCTTTTACGTTAAATAACCGGACAATCAACCTTTACATTATTTATTCAGATATTTCGTTCGACTGTAGTCCCTTTTTCCAATTTATCTTTTATTTCCAGTGCTTAACTTTAGCAGAAAAATAGCATTAATTCAATGAGCCCGTCTTTCATGGTTTCGTTTTTTTTCTTCTTTTTTTTTTCTTTTCTTTTCTTTATCTATATCCATTTTTACACTTCTTTTTCGTCTCCGTTTTTATTCCTATTATTTTTATCCTTTTATTTTTTTTTTTTTCCTTAGTCTTTCTCTTCGTAAGATGTTTAGTTTATGTATTATATAGTAGCAAAGTGATATCAATTCGCATTTGGTATAACAGGCCATCATAACTGAAGGAGTAAAAAACTTGCAACATCAAAAAAAAAGGAAAAAGTCAATACGAAAGTTATCCGACCACCCTTTCTAGAAGGGTTAATCCAATTAAAAACTAATCAACAGCCAAAAATCACCGGGAAAGCTGTTTCTCTATACTGACAGCCTCACAGACTAGCCCAGAGATATATGATTATACTTGATGAATTTGAGTTGTTATAGATGTATAGGATTAACTACAATCACATTGTTCTGATCCGATTCATAAGGTGAAGCTACCAATCTGTTCTTATGACTTTTGTTATAATCTGTTAATGCTTGGTCGCTAGAACTTTGCCCATTGCAGCCTCTGACTAGAGAGCTTGTTGACTAGGATGAGGCTGGATGCAACTTGTATATTTTTGATAGAACATTTTGTCATTCTCTTCTTCAATATTTCAGCCAAAGAAACTCAACCAGTGATGGTGAAAAGAGCGTTTTTTGGCTAGTCTCACATTCATGGTTGCAAACCTGTTTTTTTTCAGAGTTCTTGTGAAGTGTTTGACTTGATGTTGGCGAATTGGGATCAATATTATCAACATTATTTTTTTTCTCAGTATTTTGTTGCATGTGGATTTATCTTGCTGTTGTTCGTTTTTTCGGTTGCAACATTTTTTTTTCAGATATTGTGAAATATAGATTATTTATGAGAAAAAAAAAATGGTTGATAGCTTATCGTATCGGTTAAAACATGTGGGTGTAAGAGAGCACGGAATCAAAGCACGTGTATTCAAAAAAAGACAACGGCCACCCCTTCAAAATCAAAGTGGGCTGTGCTACAGTGACGACACCCCCCCCCCCAACCATGAGTGGGAGGGTGGGTAGCCACACAGACCATTCCATTCGGCTCAGTTCACAGGCTCACTGATGTAGGACGCCTCAGTTCACAGTTCTTCAGTTCTGTTAACAATTCGATCACTTCGTATGCCGGGAAATGGCAGTAATTATTGCATAAAGAGACATTCAGCAGCTAGTCATTTTTTGTCTACCTGAGGAAACTTAGTTTGAAATCTTAATTGCTACCTGAGTTTGGGTAGCGACGTTGCCATGCATGTTCATGTGACACACCAGCATAATTTCATAATTATCATGCACAAATGCAAATATGAAGCTTCAGATACAAATTAGATACATTTTTGGGGGGATCTTGTCAGAGTGTATTTAACTTTACTTTGACGAGAAACAAATTGATCGTATTTAGTAATTTTGAAGAGAATGATTATTTTGCATATTAATTTTCTTTTTTTTCGGAAGTACTCGTCATTGTCATATGCTTCTTTTTATATGTATATATTTTTTTTCTTCTTCTTTTCCTCTTAAACCACTACACTTTCTTCTTCTCCTCCTCCTCTATTCACGTCTTCATCGTCTTCTCTTCTTTATCCATTATTTATTTTATTCTCCTTTTTTTCTTTTCTTTCTTTTTCTTTCTTTTCCTTCTGCTTATTCTACCTCTCGTTCTCCCTTTTTTCTCTTTTTCTCTTCATTTCTTCTTGCTCCTACTTCTTCTTCAGTGTCTTTGCCTTCGTATCTCTCCCTTTTCTTCTGTCTCTTCTTCTTCATTATCGTTTTCATCTTCTTCTTTTACCTTGATCCTGTTTTGTTGTCTTCCAATTTTTATCCTGTTTTCTGTCTTCCAATCTTTATCATGTTTTTTTCTGTCTTCCAATCTTATCCTGTTTTGCTGTCTTCCAATCTTTATCTTATTATTGTTCCATCCAATTTCATCTCTTAAGATCGAGTATTCTGTTGTCCTCATTATTATAATTTATTATTATTTAAATCGTTAAATTATCTTTATCTTCATTGATTATTATCTAATTATTGATGTTATTGATGTTGTTGTTACTATTTTCTTCTTCTTGTTATCATTATTTTTTTGTTATTGTTAACAGTATTTTTGTATGACATTATTATTTTGATTGTTACTATCATCATTATTGCTGTTATTATTATTATCATTATTGTTATTATTATCATCATTATCGTCATTATCATTATCAGCAATATTATTTTGATTATCATCCTTATCATTTTTATTATTGGTATTATTGTTTTGTTATCAGATACGATATTTCGATTTGATATGATTATTTTCTTCCTATATATTTATTCCCTTTTTATTATGCTTTCCTTAGATTTTTTTCTCGAATATTATGATCATCTATCTATTGTTCTTTGTTTCATTGTTCGTCTTCTTACTTTTCTTCTTTTTCTTCCTCGTTTTCTCGCTTTATCTCTATCGTTAACTCTCTTTCGCACGCTCTCACGCTCGCGCTCTCTCTCTCTCTCTCTCTCTCTCTCTCTCTCTCTCTGTCTCTCTCTCTCTCTTTCTCAATCTCTATCTCTTTCTCTCTCTCTCTATCTATCTATCTATCTCTCTCTCGTTTTTTTTTTTTTTTTTTTATTCTCTCTCTTGGTCTTTCTTTTTCTTCTATCTGTCAATCTACCTACCTATCAATATTTCTATCTATCTTCCTCTCTCTCTCTCTCTCTCTCTCTCTCTCTCTCTCTCTCTCTCTCTCTCTCTCTCTCTCTCTCTCTCTCTCTCTCTCTCTCTCTCTCTCACTCTCTCTCTCTTTTTCTCTTTCTTTCCCCACCCTCTTCATCTCCCTTCCTGCCCCGCTCCCATTTGTATCTCTCACCCGTTAGAGCGACGTCACGCCCAGACTACGCCCATCTTCTGCGTAATGGCGGACCTTCAGTCATAGAAGAGCGACTTCTGTTCGCCTCGGAAATTGAATAATGTTTTTGTCAACTTGCTGTTGTTTCTCTGTTTATCTTTAATATGTCGATTTGTTTAGTCTACATACAGACACATATATATGTGTGTGTGTGTGTGTGTGTGTGTGCATGGTATATATATATACATATATATACATATATATGTTTTGTGTATAGTGGATATATCTGCCATTTTATCAAGTCATATATACATATATACACACACACACACACACATATATATATATATATATATATATATATATATATATATATATATATATATATATATATATATATATATATATATATGTATATATATATATGTGTGTGTGTGTGTGTGTGTGTGTGTGTGTTTGTATATAGATATATATATATGCAGGCGGGGAAATATTGAGAGAAATGTATGTGTGGATATGCATATGTATATATATATATATATATATATATATATATGTGTGTGTGTGTGTGTGTGTGTGTGTGTGTGTGTGTGTGTGTATGTGTGTTATGTATGTATGTATATATGTAAATATGTGTATGTGTATATATTCATATGTATGTGTGTGTGTTCATCAAATCTCTATCGGTTTATGCACGTGTCATCTCCAGTAGCAAAGATCATGGCCATGCGCGCATGACGTCAAAATCGTCCCCAACGACATGACTATATGACAACGCTTTATTCTTCTTCCTCTTCTTTTTCCTCTTCTTTCTTTTTTCTTGCTCTCTTCCTTTTCGTTGCAGCCCTTGTTATATTATCCTTTCCTTAGTTATGTATTATTATTGACTTTGTCAGTTATGTCTGCAACGGAGAAAAAGCTGTGCAATCAAGTAATATATATCCTGAATCCCTTTTGTATAAAGTTAATAAACCATTTTATATTGTATATATAATGTATTTCAACTAATACATACACACCTAAGAAAGATACATAGATAGATACATTTATTATATACATCCACTGATTTATCAATTTATGAGGGCGCTCGTACCGCTAATTATAAATGCAAATATTCATACATCTATTCTAAGTCATCCTTGAGATCCTGTCCCTTAAGGAATTTCCCCTGAATCGCCAGGGAATTTTCCTTCGCACTTAGATTTTTTTTTCCCCTGCGTCTTCTGGAAGTTTCCTCGTCTTCCCCATCCTGGCTGGAGAGGATCTTAAGATGCTTTATCTTGACAAGTTTAGATACTATATTAGGTTAATGTTTATTATTATCGATGTTATGTTTATGTTTTTTTTTTTTTTTTTTTTTTTATGTTGTACCGGCTCTTTTGTTAGCTGGTAATTTCCACGTTTTGCTCTTCTAATACACTTTTTTTTATTCCGTAGCGTTATCTTATCTTTACTTACAGACCTTTCTTTAAGGTTATATCTTATCATTCAATTCATTCATATATATGTTCAATTCAATTCAATTCATTTATATATATATATCTTATTCAATTCAATTAATCAATCATTCAATTTTAGTTTTGAATTTCCGACTGATTGCGTATCAATCAAATATTAGTTTTAGGTGACTGAATAGTTTAGAAAATGTTCAATATTCTTCATTGAAATGTAAAGTAGGTTTCTTCCTCTAATTTATTTTAGCTAAGACGCAAGATCGATTATTAATAAGCTTTATTTTTAGAACTTGTCCTTGAGTAACTGCTTGCTATACGTGCATGTGTGTGTATGTGTATGTGTGCGTGCGTGTGTGTGTGTGTATGTGTGCGTGCGTGCGTGTGTGTGTGTTGTGTGTGTGTGTGTGTGTGTGTGCGTGCGTGTGTGTGTGTGTGTGTGTGTGTGTGTGTGTGTGTGTGTGTGTGTGTGTACAGGGCAAAAGAGAGAGAGAGATGTAATCACAGAGCGGACATAAGGTATGCAAGCATATCTATTTATGAACATGACAATCATTACAGAACCACAATTAATCCTTTGAATAGCTGTCATACAAAGACCTGTCGGGAGTACATCAACTACCAGCTGTATGTATTATCATCCTCTGGAAAAAGACGCTTAGGGGTAAAAGATCAGCTTTAATCTGTAATATATAGATATAGAGAGATAAACACACACAAGCTGGATCTAAATATTTTTTGGGTGTTTATTTCCACTCATTCCCACTCACACACACACGCACGCGCATCCGTACACACACACACACACACTCTACTCTCCCATAAACCAAATTCATCTCCCGAATCCTCCTATAAATGCATCGTCCCAGACGAAATCTTGTACTCACACTCTCTCTCTCTCTCTCTCTCTCTCTCTCTCTCTCTCTCTCTCTCTCTCTCTCTCTCTCTCTCTCTCTCTCTCTCTCTCTCTCTCTCCCTCACACACACATACACAACACACGCACACATACATACATACATATATATATATATATGTACATATATATATATACATATATATACATACATATATATATATACTATAAAGATATCACTACCATGATTATTATAACAATTATAACAATAATTCACGGTCATGAACCACTGCCCCAAAAAAAAATCAAACCCGAGAACCAATACAGCCATTTCGCACAGAAAACCAGCGAATAAAAAAACACCAACTCTCTCTCTCTCTATCTATCTGTCCGTCTCTCACCTGTCTACCTGCTGCTGGTCTGTCTGCACCTCTATCGATAAAAGAAAAAAAGGTCCCCGTTCACCGCCAGTTTCGAAACCACGGCTTGAAACCGGATTGAGGATCGAACCCGATTGGCTTCGGGTGCCGGCGCTGTGTCTAGGCCAATGCTCCTTTGCTTCGCTCGGCAACACGGGTCGAATGGATTTGCTATTTTTGTCGTGTGGGGGTGTGGGGGTGGGGGTGTGGTTGGGTGTGGGGGGTTGTGTGGGGGTGTGGGTGGGTGGGGGGTGGAGGTGTAGGTGTGTGGGTTGTGTGGATGTGGGGGTGGGAGGGGTGTGTGGGGGTGTCCTATGATTGATTTATTGAAATCTGTTATTAAATTAATGTAATCAGTATTGTATTCCCAAATAATTTACATGTGTATGAATATATAGACTTCCCCATCACTGTATTTTTTTTTTTTTCAAATAAAATATCGAAAATACATTTAGCAGAAAATACCCCTTCTCATATCAACATGATGAATTGTACTATGTTTCTATTGAATGTATAATCCCCAAAAATATATTAAAGGTAAAAATCAGATTAAAATACTGTACGGAAGAAAAATTATACATTTACTGCATGTCGTTTATGATATTTCTATGTCAGGAAAATATAGTAATTAAAGGTGTTACAAATGATGATAATGATGGTAATTATCCTTATCTGTTTGAAAGAAAGTGATCAACAAATGTTTCCATAATGACAATGATTATTATAAACGATACTGATTATAATGATCATGATAGATTATTATAATTACAATGCCTAACAGGAAAATACACCAGCATTGGTAAAGGTAACAACACCATATTAACTATGATGATAATAATTGAAAATGACCATTATTAGACACAAAAAAGTGCAATACAGAAGAAAAAAAGAATACAAAAACTTAAAAAAAAGGTAAAGTGAAGGAAGAAGTCAAGATGTAACCACACAAAAACGAGAAACACTTTTTGCCTCAATGCAGTGCAGTGGCTGTAACGTTTTGCTTCATTTTCATCGCTTTATTCTATTCTCTTCCTCCCCTTCGTAAGATAAATTATATCTGAAAAATGTGAATGATGATGAAAATACATCAATGATAATAATGATAGTTTTGATGATGATGATAATGGTAATAATGATAATGATAATAGCAATGATAGTAATGGTAACAATGATAATAATCATAACATCGATGATAAAGATAATGATATGATAATGGTATATTGATAATAATAGTAATAATAATTATTATAACAATCATCATAATCAAAGCGCAGCTGCTACTACTACCGATGATAAAAATAAATGTCATTCACAAAACCACAGTTTATAAATCCCAAGAATCTACTATTAACAACACAATCAGCGATCGAGTTAAAATCATGGTTGTGTAATTGAATTAATACACAAGAGTGATATCTAAAACATACAATGTATGAACAAAAGTCTAAATGAAACCCTCATATCATAGTTTATCCCACGAGACAGATCAATAAAGTGTACAAGAAATCCAACTAAAATCCAATTATCATAAAGCAGAATTACAACATTTCTCATTCCTCTTCAGCAAAATAACTCCAATAATGAAGCAAGTTTCAAACACCAATTACGACACGATAAAGATATCAAGTCTTTTGACGGAAAGTGTAGGCGTTCTACCTCAAGGTTCGTCTCCATTGTGTCAGCTACCATAACTGTTCCTGTTTGTAGACTCGTTAAGAAGTGCTTGTTCAAAGTGTATGGTTTTCTTTTGGAATAATTGGGTAGTTATTGGGATGGTCGTTTTTGTAGAAAGTTC
>BOPN01008976.1:17500-20000 GCA_017312705.2 Penaeus japonicus | reverse complement strand
ATTTAATGAGTTTTAGTGCCT
This sequence comes from Penaeus japonicus, assembly GCA_017312705.2. Lineage (NCBI taxonomy): Eukaryota > Metazoa > Arthropoda > Malacostraca > Decapoda > Penaeidae > Penaeus > Penaeus japonicus. The sequence goes on along the minus strand of BOPN01008976.1, from coordinate 19,979 downwards.
TTTTGTACTGAATGGAAGAATGGCCTTATTTTTAAATAGAATTCCTGTAACTTCGTTGTGTCAGTAGATGTTTTATATAGGAAAAGGAGGTTCCCTTTGAAATACGTTTATTTCTTGTACTATAATACTTATATTATAGGTAATAGTTAATGAAATTAGTAATGATGTGAATGATAATGTAGCTCTGTAACCCTGGGGGATGTGTTATTATTATCAATTATGGTAAAGTGATACGTAGGTGAAATCTTAGGTACAGTTGCAAATAAAATATAATGTTTTTTCTTTTTTCTTGTATTGTATATAGAAATTTAACAGTCAGCAAAGTCATTCCTTCAGATATACAACTCTTTCTCTGCATCTTTTTTTTCTATACTAATCCTTTCAAGCATACTACAGAAAAGTGCAACTCTGCAGCTGCTAAATATGGCCCAAAGTTACAATCTATCAAAACAAAGGTATTACAGTAATGAGTTTATGATGAAAGATATCAGAACAACAATGGCATGTACCTTCCGAGTCTCTTCAGTAAGGAGCAGATGACATCCAATCACACGTTGTGCATGGTTTCATTTGTGTATATTACACATTGTAAATGCATCTGTGTGTACACATTTTTCTTGAGTTTATTTAAATTATCTTCAAAAATGCACTACCTCTTTTTGTCACTCCTTAAATTAGAGTGAATGAAAATTTCTCTGAGAGATTCGTTGTGGTTTCATGCCTCGGGATATAGACTAGGGGAAGCTGCGTACACTTGTGAAATTGTTCGTGAGAGAGGAATTAGGCTAATATCTGCCTCATTGTGAATGGGTTTATGGTCGATTCCTTTAGGCTGTATTTTGCAGCTGTATTTTTGCACAATAATATTATATGCTTAAAAAGGTGGAAAAAAAAAGTTAAACTATATCTGTAACATAAATGTCATGGTGTGAACACTATTAGCATGCAAGCTCTGGCCGTCTTGCAAACAATGATTTACAGAGTTTTAACCCTTCCACGATGGGTATTTTTGTGGGGTCAGTTCACATTTGTATTGCATTTCTCATTTTGTTGAAACTATAAACCATTCATTTCCTCAGTTATGATGACTAATTATACCAAATGCTGATAAGTATCACTTTGCTTTTATATCATATATAGACTCATAATTCATACCGTAACTCTAGAGAATGATAGAAAACACACATCTAAAGATGTCTAGCTCGGGCTGATCATCTTGAGACGTGGCCAGTCTCGGATGAGTTAGATATGGTAAATGTTTAGAAGTCCTTCAACCACAATTGTTTCCCCAGAAACAGCCAACAAGCCTCTGCCATGTGTACTCTAGCTAGAAAGAGCTTTTAGACCTCTGGCAATTTATGAAATAAGAAACCAGTCCAAACTCTTTCTATCCAGAATATGCATAGTGAAGATCTGTTTCAGTTTTAATTGATATAGAGCACATGAGCATAACCAATACAGTTAAGAGAAATGATTGCCATTTTAAAAACTATTAACTTCCAAATATTTACCTGCAAACTATTGATACTGTGTAACATGTGCTACGTAGTGAGAAGGAATGAGGATATGTTGCAATGCAAAGTAGGAGGAAGTGCTTGGTTAAGGTAGGTGGAAAAGGTAACATGTGTAGCTGAGATACATTTTCATTAATAGTTGTAAATAAAAGCAAATGGAATCATATAATTATGTCTTTAATTGTGGTGACTATTAAGAGGACGGATATGTTTAGAAATTTAATATTTTACTTCAGATAGACCAGCTACATGTTTGCCATATATAGTCAAGAAAGCTTGTCTATATGGTACTGTGTACACTGTTGCTACTGCATGAAACGTGTCCAAAGCTTGATTTAACACTACATATAGAAAAGTACCCATGTGATGCCCCTTGAAATTTAGAACTCAAAAAGTATAGCATGGGAATTTTGTTGTTAACCAAAAAAATATTTGTTTGCTGAGCAGGTCATGCTTGTATAGCAGGAGAAATACATGAATTATTTTGATATATCATCATTTAAAAAGAAAGAATATTTAAATAATTTTTGTAATTGCATTCTGATATAGAATTACTTATTCACTTACCGTTTTCTTAATTTTACCCATATTTTTTGCATATTTTTCATACCCCCTCCAATTATTGAGGAAAAAGAACCTGCTTACTAAGACACCAAGCTTGTTCGTGAAATATAGCCATTAGCTTCCAGTTTGTTTGTTTGTTTTATATAGAATGGTTTTAATTTTAATTAATTAGCTAAATTGTTTTATACACTCATGAATGTTTTATATGGTGAGTAAGTTTTATAAAGAAAGGTGTATACGAAATATCTGAGTGATATGCATATATTGTCATAATGTTTTATTTTTTCAGTTTGTAGTTTATATATAAAAATATGTTTTCCACTTCATTGGGGTTGTGGAAATAAAGGATCCCATAAGTAACTCTACCTCCTTAATGATAACTATTTGTCCTATGTCCCTTA
>BOPN01008976.1:0-12500 GCA_017312705.2 Penaeus japonicus | reverse complement strand
TATATATATATATATATATATATATATATATATGCATATATATATATATATATATATATATATATATATATATATATATATATATATATATATATATATATATATATATATATATATATATATATATTTATATTTATTTATATATATATATATATATATATATATATATATATATATATATATATATATATATATATATATATATATATATGAATATATATATATATATATATATATATATATATATATATATATATATATATATATATATATGTATATATATATACATATATATATGTGTGTGTGTGTGTGTGTGTGTGTGTGTGTGTGTGTGTGTGTGTGTGTGTGTGTGTGTGTGTGTGTGTGTGTGTGTGTGTGTGTGAAGGATTCATGCTGTACAGGTTGAAAAGAAAACAATGAAGGGAAACACATTAATATGCCGAAGGCTTTTCACTTTACTGCTTCATCATGCCTTGACTTTGGCTTTCTTTAGTTCAGGTTTACGGCATAAGTTCTTGTATATCTCAAAGCTTATATTGTGTATAGTTTGTTTTTTTTCTACCATGTATATACTGTGAATGTGAATCATTCCAGGTTCGAGCTCCAGTGATGGCTTCTTTTGCTGTTCACACTCACCAGACAAGTACAGTGTGTCATGCGTGGGACAGATGCCAGTCTGTTGCTGATGAGCAGTTCAAATGCCAGGTGAATTTTAAGTTGTTTATTGGCAGTTTTGTGGATGAATAGGTGTGTTGTGAATATATTTGGTCGCAGAATTTATCCTGAATAGGACTTGTGAATGTTTAGTTATAAATTTTTTCTGAAGTAAGTCTCATGAATTCATCAATTACTGATTTTATTTTTGTCTTGTATTAATTTCTAACGAGTAGTGTTTTCCACACAGATTCACTACGACCTTGGAGCATACCACTTCCTTCAGGAGAGATATGAGGATGCTTATTCTCACTTCTCAGAGGCTCTCAAACTCCTGCCTGAGTTGGGTTCTAATCCAGAGTATTGCCAAGTGAATGAGAGTAAGCTCAAGGGTTATTACAACAGCTGCGCTTCTCTCTGCGGCAGAACAACGCCAGTCGAGAAGAGATCCCTTTACGATAGATTTTCACATGCGCTTAGCAACAGGTATCAGGTATGTATGTATGTAATTGGTGTTTGGAAACATGTGTTATATTTGATACTATTTTTTTTTGTTTACTCTGGTAAAAAAAAATGACTGACTAAACCTGAAGCAAATATATGATTAGAGATATATGAGAGGTACCTCTCCAGAGTTCCTATTTTATCATGGGTGTTTGTTTTTTTTCTAACCCAGGGTTTGATCGAGGTTTTATCAGATGACAATGTTGCCTTCGAAATTCCTTCATACCTGCGGAAAAATCTGGAGTTGGATCTTCAAACCAGACCTGAAAAATTACCAAATGGACTTCTTTTGCAAGTAAATAATCTTGAAAAGCTATAGAAACTGAAATGCTGAACATGGATATATGTATGCATTTACATTTCCTTGGTATCTAAAGGAAGAGAAATAAATGTAGTAGCATAGTTTTTGCTGAGATTAAATAATAGACACACCTGCTATATCATATGCCTCTCTCTTTGAAACAGTTTCTGATAAGAGTACATTAATGTTTTCTTTGGCAGGTCCAGACTCTCAACACCATACGAAATGTGTTTGAGGGGGAAGTGTGGCAGAGCAATTACCCAATTGCTCTTGCACAGGCTGGTAAGCCAGGTGTGCAGTTCCTCATTCAGGTAGGTCCATAGTTTAAGAAAGGATTTAAAGCAGCAAAAGAAGGACCTTCTCTGTGATTATGATAATTATTGAGATATTTATAAACATGTTTCAAGTTGCCCTTAATTTGTTTTATATTATTTTGTTTGTTTTGTTTGTAAGAATACTTTAGTATAGTAAGTTGATATTTAAGTGTAAGGTAGGTGATCCCCATCCTTTTTTACTAATTAAATGAGCATTTCACTATTTGTTCCTCTTATGAGTAGATTTTTCCCAATACTTAGTTTTTACTCAAACTTAGCTGCCATGTAATTAGGATCTGTTTCAGTTTAATTAGATTTTTTTTCTATCTTTGTAATAATTCATTCATGCTTTATTGCTGCATAGATGTTAAAGCAGACATTTATGAACATAATATGAAGTTCAAATGATATACTAACGTATGAAAATAGGCTAATATTATAACTCAGTAAATATCATACCAACTGAATTTCCTGTTCAATCATCAATAAATAGAACAGATAACTATGTCCCCTTTTTAACATTTCCAACAGAATCTTGCCGCCAAAATGAACCAGCTAGACAGCGCACAGAAGGAAAGAGTACACCTCTTCCTGTTGACGGTAAACCTTGGACCGAAAATCAGCGAGGTGTTGGTGCCTGCCATCATGTCGAGCAACCCCGTCAAAAGCCTCTTCCAGCAAGACGAGCTGACGGAGATGTGGCCACAGTACGAGGAGTCAAGGATGAAGTCGATAAAGAAATCTGACGTGGAAATGTTGGGTAAGTGGGCTTTGTATTTTGCATTTTGAACAGTTGTTTAGAAATTCTGTTGTTGTTTTGTGTGTGGTGTGTGTGTGTGTGTGTGTGTGTGTGTGTGTGTGTGTGTGTGTGTGTGTGTGTGTGTGTGTGTGTGTGTGTGTGTGTCCTTTTCTTAATACAGTGGTTAGTTGTGTTATATTTTTATGTAATGATTAACTGCCAGGCATTATCTCTGGTTTGTATAAAGATGTAGTGATATAGGAAATCAAATAAAAAGTATTATTTTTTAGTGACATTAGCATAAACTGTTATGATGGAATCAATCAGCTTGTTATGCCCACTGTTAGGAAGAAATGCTAAATTTAGGCATATTGTATTTTCATTTAAACTTGCAAGGTCAATGTACGCAGACTGTAAACTTTTATAGAAATCTACCTAATATTTTAGATAGGTAATATTCAATTGATTTTCAACAGGTTCAGGTGAATTGAACGACCTCATATGGGACTTGATTCATTCCTACAAACCAGACCTTCTAAAGGACTCTGTTATGCAGTACAAAACCGCCTTGCCAGCCAGACCCGATATCCCCAAAAAGGAAATAACAGAACTCAACACAAAGGTAAGATCTCAGTGGACACTTTTACAGCTCTTGCGTTCATGTTGCTGAGCCCTGATATTGCCTGGATATACTTGGACTATTTGCATTGCTCATTAAAGAATACTACTAAGCAAGAAAAAACAATGATTTAATGGTATTCTGTACATCTTGCCATTACTTTCTGATCAGCTGCGCCTAATTTTGTTTCTTTGTTTCTTTTCATCCTTACAGTGGGAGATGCCAATTCCTATATATAACACATTGATGAAATTGCCAGCCAGTCCACCAAGAGACCTTGTGTATATCTACATTGCCAAGGCAGTTGAGCTGAATCAAGCCAAGGTCTGTTACTTTTCTTTTCGTTCTTTCTTTCTCTCTTTCTCTCTTTTTTTTTCATCTTCTATTGTTCCTTCTTTATGTAATGTAGGAGAACAACTTTCTTTCTTTCTTTCTTTTTTCTTTCTTTTTTTTCATCTATTGTTCCTTCTTTATATAATGTAGGAGACAACAACAACTTTCTTTCTTTCTTTCTTTCTTTCTTTTTTCATCTATTGTTCCTTCTTTAAGTCAGGTAAGAGACAACAACAACTTTCTTCACATCGAATTACATTCGTTTTCCTGAATTGATGAACAAGAAATTCGTAAAGAACAAAAAATTTAATTATAGGAATCCTAATTCCTTTTTTTCTTCTCTACGTTCTCAGAGTTTCCAGAGTGCGTTGGACCTTCTGGAGGAAGCCAATAGCCACGCAGCCAAGTTGCAAGGGAGGGAGACGCCTCGATTATGCAAGTTGCTCATGTGGATGATTCTCTTGACCAAAATTCAACATTGTTTGCATGAACTGCCATGTGTGAACAGTATGTGTCTCTCTGTTGTTTATTTTGAAGTTAGGATTTTAGTAATGATACAGTTTTTGTGTGTATGTATAATTTACTATTTTCAAAAATCAAGTTTGGAAAAAATAGTTAGAAGCTTTAGGAGTTCAGGCGGGAAAAGTTTTTTTTAAATACATTAAGACCAGGTAAAGATATTGCATATCAAATATAAAAAAAGAAAAATAGTCTGAATTATCAAAAAGTTTTTTTCTTTATACAAAAAGTGTACAAAAGGAAACACAAACCTTTCCTATAGTCAAGATTCAACACAGAATAGTAGCCGTTTGATTTCCTCTCCAGATTCTGTCATGGCCGAGCTTACCAACGAGGCAAGGCAGTGTCTAGGGGGTCACAGTGGCCGTGATGGCATTGCACCTTGGACAGGGGTCAATAACTGGTATGAGGATGACGTGTTATTTGAGAATTATTCATTTTGGTTTGATGTTTGTGTGTGTATTTTATTGTCTGATTTTGACATAAGTGTTTGAGCTTCATGAATATAGTTACTTCCAATGAATAGGTATAGATATAGTTTTCTAAGGTTGTCATTACATTAACTGAAATCAAAATCCAACTAAGGTGTGTCCTGCTGTTGCTCAATGCTGGAGAATGGACTAGCCTTCTGGGAGGAACGTCCCTTCCCTCACATCTGCCTCTCCTGGCCCTCGTCAGACCCCTTGCGGCAACAGCACACGCCCTCAGGGAGAAACATACTAACAAGAAGGTCTGGTACGACCTCTGGGAAGTAGGTACGTTGTGCTGGTCTTTTCTTTCTTTCCCTGTTTGGATTGGGTTTGAGGCCTAGAAAATATTAACTTTGTTTACCCATACATCTGTTTATTCTCATTTTGTGAATACTGTATATGTCAAATAATTATCCAAATAGAGAGAGTACACTTTGGATCATCAGATACATAATTACTCTGACAAGGAGCCCTGTATGGTAATGAGTCCTGAACACCTATTTCTTTTTTGCTTCAGTGGTGGGCATAATGGGAGGAAGCATCCAGCACAAGCGATCCAGCTCTGGCCAATCTATTGCCATGGAGAGACATCACGATACAGGTGAATAGCCCGGGGCATTCTTTTAAAAAACTATAGGCATTGTTCACTGTAAAGAAATCTTGCTGATTTTCTCTGGGTAATGAAAGATCCTAATTGCATTTTTACAGACATCAAAAATAATTATGGGAACAGTATTTGTGATCATATAACCTGAATAAGATCTCGCTCTTTCTAAATAGGCATTATGAGTAGATCTGACTTCCTGGATTTCCTGGCTAACGTGCGAGAGCCAAGTTGCCTCTCCATTATGATCTCCCTCTTGGGCCATGTGCTTAACATCCTAAACCAAGAACCCAGCAATGCAGTCCACATTGACCACTTGGCCATGTGGCCGCCAACAGTTGACATGTGAGTTTTGTTTTGTTTGTGTTTAACTTTGATGAATAAAATATATTGCTAGGTTGATGTAAGGGTAGATGGGAAGTTATACATATTATTAGCTGTTATACTATATATTGGCTTTAGTCTGTTATATCATAAGCAATATGTGTATGATATTTCCTTCTTCCAGAGTGGTTTCAATGCAGTGCATCCGAGACACGCTTGCATGGACTGTAGAGCACGCCACAAGATTATACCCATCTGGCACACATGTAAGATTCCCTCTTTCTCTCTTCTATAGTTGTAAATCATCTAAGAAAGTAAATGCATTTGTGATGAATAGTTGATGATATTAGGTATACATCTGGGTAATTCTTGAATGCCATATTCATTTCTTAGAGATTTTTTTCTCTTTTGTTATTGATATGACTATTGGCTGTATTGCCTTGGTAGGAGGCATGATGGAAATTTTGCTGTTAGTAGTTTGGCTTATTATGTATTGTCATGACATATTGGACGATATTTTCTTCTTCATTCTATCTCCGTCCCTTAACCATTTCAGACAAATGCTGCCCTCTGCACCTCATGGCATCTGTCAAGAGCTGACTTGGCCTACATGAATGACCAGTACCACAACGCTCTGGCCAGTTACCTCACTGCGGTTTTCGTGGCCACGGACTTCCTACGGAATGACAATGGTGTTGTTCAGACAGTGCTTACAGACGGAATTATTAGAAGAATGATCCGGTGCTGCATGAACTTGAATTGTTATACGCAGGTTAGTTTTGGGAGGACAGACGGAAGCTCTTGAGTACGTATTGATGTTTGGTCATGATTGTGTGTATATTAGATTAATTTGATGTTCTTTTTTTACTTTTTTGTATATTTTTTCAATACCTTGCAGTCTTTTACTTTTTATTCACTTGACATAGTTATTTGATGTGAATAAGCATATAAATTATCAAATATATGAGAAATATAAGACATTCTATTCAACATTACCATTTTTTAATTTCATAAGAAATATAACAAAGTATATTTATAAATTGTAACTATTTTTTTTCCTCTTAATTTTTCTTTTTCTAGGCTGCCATCCTATGTCAGTTCCTGGAAAACATTGACTACAGTACAGCCCTTCGTTGCCTTCAAGAGAGGAACTCTGTAGATGCCATGGACGCCTACTACAGCTGTCTGTGGGACGTCTCCCTCATAGAGTTTATAATCAACATGCATCAGAAACGCGGAGAGATTCAGCGGCGTGACAAAGCTGTGAGGAGGCTCTCTCTCTCTCTCTCTTTCTGTCTTACTCTCTCTCCCTCTCTCTCTCTCTCTCTCTCTCTCTCTCTCTCTCTCTCTCTCTCTCTCTCTCTCTCTCTCTCTCTCTCTCTCTCTCTCTCTCTCCAATTAATTTGTTAATAATAGTCTCTAGATGTAATAGATATGAGATTATTTATTGTGTAATATGATATTAAAAGTAGGAACTGTTGATGTTCTTTTTCAAGGTTGTCCATGAGGCAAAATGTTCAAATTCTTTTTAGAAAAGTACATATACAAAATATACAGGAAAATATACATTACTTTACTATAAACTAAACAAAACTTTCAAATCCCTTTTTTTTATTTTCTTCCTAGATGAAAATGATGAGTCTCCTGGAAGTCAACTCAAATAATAATGACGAAATCCAGAGAGAAGCCGCCAAGGTTCGGAAGCACAGATTCCTTCGCTCGATGGCTAAGCAGTACCTGTAACAGTATTGGAAGTACAACTCAACATTTAAGGATACAATATTGACCAAAATGTTATTTCTTAATAAACATGATTTTTTTTTTACAAGTTGTTCTATTGACCTTTATTAGTAGGAGTTTTATTCCATTAGCCTTTCTTCAGCCATTGTAGACGGGTGTCGTGACATACATGAAGCAGGAGTTTTTGTCCTGACGACAGGCATCGTGACATACATGACATTCAGGAATTTTGGATCATTTTGTTATTTTATTGTACCATGAGTAATGAGGGAGTGATGATGACTATTGCAATTATAAGTACTATAATTACTGTAATATAAAGCAAAATGGATTTACTCTAAAATCGAAAACCTAGATAGCACCACTTTCTCCTAGCACCAGCAAGAGAGAGACCCTTGACTGACACCCATCCAAGGTCTCTAGCAAACACTGTCTTTAGAGAGCGATGGCACATGGCAAGATGCCGACTTCTAAAGTACTCTGAAGTACCAATGATGAAGGATGTGCAGTCAGAACTAGAAGAGGAAGGTGACTCAAACCATGCCCAGTGTCTACAATTGTGCCCCTGTACCAGAAGGGATTCCTTGTACTATAGCACTCACAGTCATAAGTACAGGTTTCCTTCCTCATCCTTAGCTTTCATGTTATCATGTACCCTATACTACAATTTTAGTCAACTGCAGCATTGATAAAGCCTGTCATATGACACATACAAGTCTCTCAGTATAATAAAAAAAATGAACACAATGAGAGACTGAAAGAGAATAGGCAAAATCAAGATATGTTGCTTGAAACTGCCTCACTCAAATAAAACCCATCCTGGAGACCTGGGAAACATTTCTATCCCTGTCTGCAATGGGTTGATATCAAACTGATAAGAAATACATAAATAGAGAGAGAGAGAGAGGCTGTGAGGATAAGGGAAAGAGGCAGAGAGAAAGAGAAAGGGAGAGGGAGGCACAGGGGTATCATTGAGGTGGGCATAACACTTTTACAGATCTAAATGTTCTGATTTTTTTATTATATCACGCTGTGGATGAAAATACTTTACTTATATTAAAAAGATTAGTTAAGATTATTTTGCAAAAAAATCATCCCATAATATGCTAATGGTATTGAAAGTCAATATACAACATAAAATTCCCTTGGACAAGTTACATACCACACCAAATTGCCTTCAAATTGAATATCAATCTGCAGAGGAATTGGTTTAACTGGTATATTTTGAGCAAAGGATTACTCAACGTAAATACTCCTTTTTATGGTAACTGTATTTAAGTCAGTGTAAGGACAGGACATGCATTTAATAAGGGCCCATTGAAGTTGTTGAGAGGCCATATCAGATATATAGAAAGAGAGATATCATACCTAAAGATATCTAAACTAAAACTAAGAGTTTAGCTAACCGATCATTTATTTTGCAATTTTGATTTGGATTCTCGCAGTTATAATTCTAACTGCATCAGTGAAGTCAGTCAGGTGTAGGACTATATTTCTTACAATACACAGTGGAGCCAGAATAAATTTTAAAAAATATAAATTTTAGCCATATAACAACAAAGATAAAAGTTCCTTTCACCACAACCAAGAAATAACTACTGCATTATGGTTGCATTTTAGCACAACTGTCAACATTTTCTTATTTAATAATTTAGTCAACTAATAGTTACTCTTCCCTATGTGAATGAGAATAAAGCAAAAGGATTTTTTTCAATCTCGGTTTATTTACTTATATAATACATCTGTATTTACAAGCCTATAAAATTGAAATATTAATTACATGAGTTTGCCAAATGTAGGTTTCCTTTAATAAATTTTGCCTCATAGACAGCACCAAGAAGGCATCAGGCATTTTACCAAATTAGATCGGTAAAAATAAGACATTATATAAACAAAACCAAAAGAAGATATTACTCTTATTATATATGAATGTTATCATCACTTTTATTGGAATAATAAAATCATTTCTGACCATGATTTTTGATTACACATTTCAATCTACTATCACACGTTAGTTTTCTAGGAGGCATTCAGCATTATTAATCAGGCAAAAATAAACGTACTTAATTCTTTTCTCCCTCACTCAACATGAATTCCTCTATCATGTATTATGAAAGAATTGTTAAAATATATACTTAAAGTGCCTAATCAAATGAAAACATACAGTGTATTTAATGTGTGGTCCCATCTTAAAAAGCCAGCAAATTTACCTCTGTGGATCATGCATTTTACATAAATTTTGTTCAAATAATTTCACTGGTGTTATTACAACCATATGTGGCCTTCAGTTCAACAGGAATGTCTTCTCTTGTTTGACTTATGAAACAGAAAAAAATACATTGTTGTTTGCTTATAGTTCTCTCAGTTAAATACATTTACTTTAATTTTTGGTGACTGGGTAAAATCCTCTGAGATCATTTTATCTATTTTTATTGATATGAGATAGAAAATTATACAACTACATTTGTACATTCTGAAAAGTCTATCATTCTGCTTTACTTTCTGCTTCCATTTCACCTTCAATCTGTTTGCTATCTTCAGGGACTTCCTTTTCTTTTGCATCTGTTTTTTCCTCCTTATTATCTTCAGGTTTGGCCTCTTCCTTTCCATTTTCATGATGTTCACTTTCACTTGCTTTATCATTGACAACCTCTTCACTTCCTGCAACTTCTTGTTCCTTTGGTTCTGGTTCTTTTACCTTATCTGCACTATTCTCCTTTTGTTTTTCTTCTTGTTCCTTATTTTTATTAGCTATTCCCACTAAGTTATATTTACAATAAGGAGTAAAATACCCCGGCAAAATACTAAGACAACAGACATTCTTGATCACCTCCACGTTTATTACGACCTCGGGAGTTTTCAAGTCTGGGGCGTTTGCCGAATTAGCCGCCTGGAGCACGTCGATGAGCGTCTGGGTCAGGTTTTCCCGCTTGATGGAGCTGTTGTTTCTGATCTTGTAGACGATGCAGTACGTCTTGCTCTCTTTCTCAAAGAAAGACTTGGCCAGGGTCTCGAGGGCGCTCTCTATGTCCTTCGGGAACGCCTTGCACGTCTTCTGCACTGGGATCATCCGGAGGAGCTTCTTGGTACGCTGCTTCTGGGTCTCGAGGATGTTGTCCATGATTGCCAGGGAGAGTTTGAGCGGGTCCTCAAGGGTCGTGTTGATGAATATGCAGTTTTTGGCTCCGCACTCGACCTGCTGAAATCTCCTCCTGTGCCTCTCCTTCTTGGCTCCATCTTTCTGCAACTCTGAGACATTGGCCTGTGAGGGAGACACAAAAAAAGTAATTAATAAAATTTAATACTGCCATATGCCAGATTTGAAAGACTAAAATATAAATATATACCTAAAGGTAGAAAAAGCAGGAGGAGAAGGAGAAGGAGAAGGAGAAGGAGAAGGAGAAGGTTAAGAAGAAGGACAAGGAGAGGGTTAAGAAGTAGGAGGACGAGGAGCCAACTATGATGAAGTTGAAGACAAAGAATGTGACAAAGAGGAAGACAAGAGGCAAGACAGAAGAAGAGATATCTAAAAATAGCAATACAGTACAGTAAAAATGCAAATAACTTTATACATGAACAGCATATTCCTAAACAAAAGTGTTTGAAATACATCATTACCTTGATAGCTGCATCAATATCCAGCTCCTCCTCATCGCTCTCACATTCCTCTTTTTCTCTTGCGTCTGTGTTCTTTTCCTCCTCTGCTTCCTTACTGTCTTTATCGCCAGTGTTTGCTTCTTTCTCTGTACGTTGTGCTGAAATTTGTGAAGAGATATCATATAATTGTAAAATCTGAGAAACGTAAATAGCCTAAGCTGGATAAGTTTGGTTTTATTCTCCTCAAGTAAAAATAATCTAAAATATTCATATACTATGTGTAATAGACTATATACTTAATGATGGGATTTTTTTAATGCTCATTGGACTTCATAGATTAACAAATCAATTTAATCAATTCTATTTTCAACTTTAATCAATATGCCATTCTTTATAATAAAGATATGGCTAAAACCTAGCCTCTGAATGGAGGGTCATGCAGGAAAAGCTATGAAAAACATTATGAATAAGCCTATTTCGTTTATTTTATTTTATTCAATTACTTGGAAAATTTCATAGCTACATATCTATGCCTGAAATAATGAAAAACATAGAAAATGCATGAAACATATCAATAAAAGAATCCTTACACTGCCATTCCTCTTTGCCATAAAGCTCATTTGCAAACTCATTGAGAATATTGTAGGATTCCTGAACACACTCTCTCTCGTGGCCGTTGCACATGCACAGAAATCCCATCATGTCGGGACCTAAAAAGGAATCCCTCCTCTTCTGTCTCTTGGCCGACTGTATGTAGTAGGACCTCGGTCTTTTGTTCTTCCCCATTTTAGGAGAGGACTGTACAAGCTGGAAGAAAAAGGATATCATAATAGGAACCTGTGTGAGGTTTTCATATCTGGTACAAGTGTATGGCTAAGTGTAAAAAACATAAAATTATATGTAATATAATCGAATTATGGTCCTATGGATAATTACCCAGATATAAGAATTTGGAAAAAGAAATTATCCATAAAAGAAATTATGGAGGTTGAATGTTTAAGTTTCCTACTAATCTATTGCTAACTATAATCCGTTAATATTTGAAAAAAAACAAAGGCATGGTCTAATGATCTTAGAATCCCACACAATGATTCTATTCCTACTTCCAATCAAGAGACAAGAATCATTATAGAAAAGAAAGATGAATTCACGCATAAATTCTAAAACCTAAAACCGCTGACAGATCACCCTGCATTAACACTCTCTCCACAAGTAATCAAAGAAATATAATCCTAATTACAATCCCAAATCGCTATACCGTAAACCAAACAGACCATAGAGCCATAACATACCTCTCAGAATATCAGAAACAACAGAGGTGAAATGTGGAGTACTATTGACAGCGTACTTCGCGCACGTGTTACTCTTGTTTACATTCCTAGCGTTCGTGTATCGCCGGCGTTCGAGGAGCCGGATTCACGGGCGCATTTCGCCGGTCAATTTCTCAAATATTTTCTAATGATTTGTATAAAGTGCATGTTGATTATGATTATTATGTATCATGATAATTATTATAGTACCGTTGTACACAGAAGTATGTGTAGATAGGATAATTCGTTGGAGGTGATGTGCTGGAATGTTAGATCAATATAATACACACATGCATGCACCCACACACGCGCACACACACACACGCGCGCACACACACGCACGCACGCACGCACACATACACACACACACACACACACACACACATACATACATACATACATACATACATACACACACACACACACACACACACACACACACACACACACACACACACACACACACACATAT
>BOPN01008975.1:12500-15000 GCA_017312705.2 Penaeus japonicus | reverse complement strand
CCCTCTCCCTCTACCTCTACCTCTCCCTCTACCTCTCCCTCTACACCCCCCTCTCCCTCTCCCTCTATACTCCCCTCTCCCTCTCCCTCTCCCTCTACCTCTACCTCTCCCTCAACCCCCTTCCTCTCTCTCTCTCTCTCTCTCTCTCTCTCTCTCTCTCTCTCTCTCTCTCTCTCTCTCTCTCTCTCTCTCTCTCTCTCTCTCTTTCCTTTCTTCTTTCTTCCTCCCTCCCCTTTCCTCCCTCTCCCTCCACCCCTCTTCTACCCTTTCTTTCTCTTCTCTTCCTCTATTCTTCTCTCTCTCTCTCTCATATTCTCTCATTTCCAATCACACTTTCCTTTCTAAAACAATTATCATACCTCTGATAATGTCCCTGTAGGCTTAATCAGTCGATAACGGCATCCGTGGCTGGTTTTATTGGTCTCAAATAGGCTTGGTTTCTTTGGGTGTGTTCCCTTCCCTATTCCCTTACCTTTTCCCCTTTCTTTTTCACATTCTCTCTGCTCCTCCCATCTCCTCCTCTACTCTCTTCCCGTCCCCTACCCCCTCTTCCTTCCCAGTTATGTTTCCCTTTTTCCCTCCTTATTCCATTCCTCTTCCCACACATGTATATATATATATAGATAGATAGATAGGTATATATATATAATTAAGTAGAGAGAGAGGGAGAGAGAGAGATAAAGAGAGAGAGAGAGGGAGAGAGAGAAAGAGAGAGGAAGGGAGGGAGAGAGAGACAGAGAAGGGGAGAGAGAGAGAGAGAGAGAGAGAGAGAGAGAGAGAGAAGAAGAAGAAGAAGAAGAAGAAGAAGAAGAAGAAGAAAAAGAAGAGACAGACAGACAGACAGAGAAAGAGCAAACAAAGATAGACAGAGACAGAGAAGAGGAAGAAAGAGACACAAAGAGAGCGAGAGAGAGAGAAAGAGAAAGAGAGAGAGAGAGCGAAAGAGACAGAGAGAGATAGAGAGACAGACAGACAAAAGAGAGAAAGAGAGAGAGAGAGAGAGAGAAAGGGAAAGATTGAAATTATGGAGTAGTTGAGAGAGAGGGGGTGGGGAAGGGGTGGGGGTGTCATTATCTATTTGTCTACTCGGATCTAACAAGGAGAAGTATGCAGTACAGGGGATACATCTGAACATATTTGCGTGCGTGTGTGCGTGCGTGTGTTCATGATGTATATTTTTTTGTTTTCTAGTTATCTATTTACTTTTTTTTTGTCTTCTTTTCTTTTCTTTTCTTTCATTTATCTTTTTCTTGTGGGGGAGATTGTTAATGATGATGTAATAATGATTATGATAATGATATCATCATTATTGTTGTTAATTATCATGTTTGATATAATGGTAATGATGTTGATAGCAATTGTAGCAACATTGATATCAATATCATTGATAATGTGATTATTGTGAATTATCATTGTTATTATTATTTAATGCTTCTCGCTCTTTATCTGTTCTCTCTCTCTCTCTCTCTCTCTCTCTCTCTCTCTCTCTCTCTTTCTTTCTCTCTCTTTCCCTCTTTCTCTCTCTTTCTCTATCTATCACTCTCCTTTCTTCTTTTTTTCTTCCTCTTCTACTTCTTTTCTCTCCTTATCTCCTTCTTCTTTTATTTCTTCTTCTTCACTTCCTTTTCTTCTTCCCACTAGAGCACCTGCCTCTCCCCCTCCTTAAACCCCCTTTTTCCTCCATCTATCCCCTCACCTCCACCCCCCCCCCCTTCATCCTTCCAAAAAAATAATAATTTGATTTTTTAACTAATCATTACAGTTATATAAATAAATGTGACTCACACACATACTTATATATAATCATACATACTCACACTCACACTCACACTCTCTTTTCTTCTGTGATACTTATAGTCTATAGATGTATATACATAGCTACATATACATGGATGTGTGTGTATGTATGCATATAGATAGATAGATAGATAGATAGATAGATAGATAGATAGATAGATAGAAAGATTTCCGAGGACACTTTTAAAATTACTAAGATAGAAAAGGTTGGTGACAATAACAACAAAAATTGCAACGAAAAATATAAAAAATAAAACTAATAATATTTTCCTTGTGCCAAAAAACAGTGAGTTACAGAACCATCTGACCTTATGATAAATATTATCTTTGTTATGAATATTAGATTAAAATACGAATGTCTGGCTCGATTTTGGGTTAGAACCTCAAAAATAAGTTGTTAGAATTTCTAAGTAGTAAGTTGTTGACATCGAGGTTTGATCAAATTGCACTACAACTACTATTACTGTACTGATACTACTAGTATTTGGACTGCTATTAATATTATTACTATTAATGCTATTACCATTACTTCTGTCTACTATTACTACTATTGCTGCTATTACTACTACTACTATTAATATTATTACATTTATTGCTACTATAACAACTACTACTGCTAGTACTACTACTACTGCTGCTATTTCTACTACTACTATTAATACTATTACAACTATTGCTACTACTACTACTGCTGCTATCACTA
>BOPN01008974.1:35000-38141 GCA_017312705.2 Penaeus japonicus | reverse complement strand
TATGTATATATATATATATATATATATATATATATGTATGTATGTATATATGTATATATGTATGTATGTATGTGTATATATATGTATATATATATATTTTTTCCTCTATTTCTTTTCAGACTTACCAGCACATATAAAAAATATTTCATATAAATGTTCTAAAAAACGGAAAGCAATTTCTTCTGGGGATCTCGCTTTTATACGAGGATGCTGAAGATACTCTCCACAGTTCTTTAATAACTAACTCATTAAAGCCTAGCTCTGAAGTGACGTGATTAGTATACATGCAACTTAGTCTGAAATAACATCACTTATTAACGATCGGAGAGCATGATGTTAACAGGCACTCTCCAGTTTGTTTCAACACTATTGTTATTATTAGAAAAGTAACGATGGTAATTATTATCATTATCGTTATTAAACTTAGTAGTTTTTTTTAGACATTACCTAATTAGTTCATTCTTTGAATATTCGTTATTTCTTTATTATTATCATTGTTGTTGTTAGAATTATAACAATAATGATAATAGTGATAGTAATGATTCAGTTCAGTTGAGACTCGCTTATGCAACCATCGATGTGTAAAAGAAAAGAAAGAAAGAAAAAGAAAGGAAAAAGAAAAAAAAAGAAAAAAAAAGAAAGAGAAAAAGGAAGAAAGAAAAAGAAAGAAAAAAAGAGAAAAAAAGAAAAAAATGAAAGAAAGAAAAAAAGAAGAGAAAGTAAGAAAGAAAAAGAAAGAAAAAAAAGAAAAAGAAAAAAAGAAAAAAGTAAAAAGAAAGAGAGAAAGAAAGCAAAACAAAGAAAAAAAGAAAGAAAAAAAAGAAGAGAAAGAAAGAAAAAGAAAGAAAAGAAGAAAGAAAGAACGAAGAAAAAATAAAAGATAAAAAATGATATATATAAATAAATATATATATATCTATCTATCTATCTATCTATATATATATATATATATATATATATATATATATATATATATATATATATAATATAGCAGACAGTCCAATACCTTCGTCAGTAGGTTAACTGAATCCCCTTCCCAACTGCCTGGCGTTGAATTAGTGAAAACTTCTCGTGAACAAATTCCAAGTTGTGCTCCTGCTTCCCTTTGTCCAAAGCATATATACAAGGCTGATTAGCCACCGGGGCTGTAGGCATAAAAGGAAGATGTGAGAATCCACCATATGTAATTTCTAAAACAATGTTAGTGCCGTTAAAACCAATGAATACACTTACAACGGACAAAGAAGTTTCCCATTTAAACGGAAAAGGAAATACATACGTATAGGGCTGGAGAACGAATTTTTTGAGGGATTCTCGGATATGCAAAATGTCTTCGAAGTACGGTTGCTTAGCCTATTATTCTGAACTCTTTTGTTCGTTCGAGAAACTACTGTACTTTTGCAATGCTCGAAATGCCGCGTATAATTATTTGTTCTTGTGAAGCCTAGCGGTTGTAGCTTTCATTTGTAAGATGCAATGTAGCAAATTATGATAATTAATTATAGTTATCATCACTATTCATCATCATCATCATAGTCGTTTTCATTCTCCTCATCGTCATTATCGTCATCGTCATCGCCATCATCATCATCATTATCATCATCATCATCATCATTATCATCATCATCATCATCATCATCACCACCACCACCACCATCATCATCCTCATCTTCACCACCATCATTATCATCATCATCAAAACTATTCGTTTCCCCGTATCACTTTCCTTAAAAAAAAAAACATTAATCCAATAAACAGAAAAATACATCACAAGAGACTTTCAAACATTTTGCAGTTTTTAAGCTAACGTGGATAATGACCAGAATTCTGTCGAGCCTAAGGCATACACTCCCTTTTTTTTCGAAATCAGATAAATTGTAAATACTGGCTGGAAATTAATAAATGGCGGCCGAATGCAGGACGTTCGTTTCATGATGACTTTGATTTCAACAAAATTTAATGAGGGCATGGGAGAGAAAGAGAGAGAGAAAAAAAAGTGGAAAAATGTGACAGCACAGTACGATGGATTTTTTTTTTTTTTTTTGGGGGCCTGCAGGGGTGGGGTCGCGGGATCTACTCGGATGTTGACGCGAAGGAAAAACAGAACTAATTAACCATATAAGACCAGTGGTTGATGCTAACTATCAATTCACAGCCTCTTACAATAAGCAATTTCCATAAATTTCTCATTTATTAATCATTTCCTTGATTTTCTTTCTCTTGCTGATCATTCTAGCAATATGAACGGACAAAAATATGACAAAGTACTGAAGCCATAATTATTTAGGAAATCCTAGAAAAAATGAAGGATGAAGGTAAAATAAGAAAAAGTGCATATGCAAAACCAGCTTTTGAAGGAGAAACGACCTTACAATATAAATTAGATATCTGGACTTTACCTTTGATAGACGACGCAAATAGCCCTGGAATTTGCATTCATTCTTTCCTTCCCCTTTATCTTTGATGTGGCCAAGAAACCTCTCGTAAAGGGCCTTCATTTATATTCTGATTAGGCATTACCATAGCCAGCGAACCATGCACACTCAGTATACGTAGGGAGGCCACGATTACACTATCAAATCAGTGTATACCGCCCATATCATTGCGTAAATTCTTTTTTATTTTCTGTATCCACTTTCTAAGGCATTTTAAAAATAAAATCAAAAGAATAATATCGTTCAGTTAGGAATTCTAGTGACTCTTAGTCTAACTCTTACCCCAAAAATGGATAAAAATTAAAAGAATATTATCGTTCATTTACATACAGTTAGGAATTCTAGTGACTCTAGTATAGCCCTTACCCATAAAAATAGGTAAAAATTAACTCGATCGGACATCGAAATCAAGGCTTGATACTCAAGGCAAGGTAATGGCGCGTGAACAATTTACCTTGACTAGAAGCTGTGCATTACAACTCACAAAACTCAGAACTTAATGGATCACAGTGTTGGGAAGGTTTATACACAGTGCGTGTACGTCTTTACCTCACTCCGTCTTCTCTCGCTCTCTCTCTCTCTCTCTCTCTCGATTGCTAACTCTCTCTCTCTCGATTGCTCTCTCTCTCTCTCTCTCGATTGCTCTCTCTCTCTCTCTCTCGATTGCTCTCTCTCTCACTCTCTCTCTCTCTCTCTCTCTCTCTCT
>BOPN01008974.1:7500-10000 GCA_017312705.2 Penaeus japonicus | reverse complement strand
TGGTGGCGACCAGTCTGTTGGGGGGGGGGGGTGTCCGTCGTTGTTGTTACGAACACAATATTTGGATTTTCAACACATTGATCAAGCATAGTATGCACGATAATGTTCGTCATCCGTTTAGTGTCCCGTGTCGTATTTCTAGGTTTTCTAGAGTCTGATATGTTGATGGCAATGTCATGGGCCTCTTCGATTTCAGACGGTCTGTAGAGAGAGAGAGAGAGAGAGAGAGAGAGAGAGAGAGAAATGCATATATATATAATCATTATTATGATGCATACATATATATGTATATGTATATACATACATACATACATACATATATATGTAATTTGTGTGTGTGTGTGTGTGTGTGTGTGTGTGTGTGTGTGTGTGTGTGTGTGTGTGTGTGTGTGTTTTACAGACAATCATGATGGTTTTTCTACGCATATTAAGTAATCATG
Source organism: Penaeus japonicus (assembly GCA_017312705.2). Taxonomy (NCBI): domain Eukaryota; kingdom Metazoa; phylum Arthropoda; class Malacostraca; order Decapoda; family Penaeidae; genus Penaeus; species Penaeus japonicus. Next base: position 9,560 of record BOPN01008974.1, on the reverse strand, counting down.
CAGTAACGCATTTTATGTAAAGATGTAAATGTCGCAAGCCCTGACTCGAACCCGCTCTGTACCAGACTAATTGAAAACAAAACCACGAAGGAAAACACACGAATACGCTGAAGACCTTTTCGCATTTACTGCTTTTAAGGGCATAGTGCACATGAATTACAGAGGGGGCTTATGTATGTTTACAGAGGTCAGGTCATATCAATGATTAATCGCGCGACGACCTTGGATAGTCCGTGGCTCCCGGGTGCGGTGTTCATGTTGTAAGTTGGTTGCATCTGCCGCTTCTCTCATCTTCCTTTGTCGTGGCGCCAGATCTTGCTTAATTATGGAGGCTTGGTACCATTTAGGGAGATGACCTTTGATATCGGCGTGTACAACGAAGGCGCTCCTGGCGTCATGTCGCCAGAGGGCGTGGTAGCGGTGTTGCCAGATTCGTTGTTCATGGAGTCCATGTCCTGTCTCATATAGTATGCCTTGTCAGATCCACTGTAAGGTATACTATACACCTGGATAAGGGGCCTATGGTGGACTGGCTTCTTGTCTGACAAAGCCCTGGTGTCATCTCTCCCTCCGGCACCATGACACCAGGAGCGCCTTCGTTGTACACTCGGTAACGTCGGTCATTACTTTGTTTTCAACTAGTTTAGCATGAACTAGACTAATACCCCACACCACACACTAAAGAGATTGTCTAACCAGAATCTCGAGGCCCCACTTTCTTCATGGATATTACCTGTAAGCTCTCACGAATGCATGACAGCGAGGTTTTACGGACATGTCTTGCCTGCTCTCGGCGGAACTGATTTAGAAATTCAGATGTGAAATCATTTACCCAATGTTGATCTATGTGTATAATGGGATAATGCAATAAATTATTTTACATTTCTTTGAAATATATATAATATCCATATACACTTTAGCAGGAATTCGGGACACATCCACCATTCATCTTCTTTACGGTTAAGTCATTTCAATGGGATCTGTTTGCCTGAGTTCAGCCGATTTCAGAATTGTATCCTCTGTACTAGGATCGGGGAAAGGGGACTCTGGCCATTAAGGGAATTGACTTGATGCTCTAGTCCTCCAATATGCAGAGCGAACATCCACGGTAATCGAGACAAAGTATTCGCGTGCATTCCCCCATTTGTGAGAGTGCGATCACCTTACACGATCCCCACTCGAAGACAAATGAAAGATTTAGGTCAGACGCATCCATGCAGGCATAAATTAATAAACACAAGCAAATCCATAGCTGTAAATACGCTCGCGCACAAGCACATACACTTAGATGCAACATATTAATCTTAGTCTTTCTGTCAATTTCTCAGGATCGAAACTTATAAAAGTTTTATAGTAAACTCCCAATAACAATGTTCGATATATCTGCAAAGCTCTGAGTGTTGTGGCATTGTAAGACCGTGCCACAAACAAGATTAATAGACTAGCGCTGCCAATTGCTCAATTTATGGAAAGTGGTTCCGACAAAAATAATCTAATACCAAAAGAAATGAATATAATGTCTAAATCAGAAGTCTAAAACCCGCACCTGTGATCTGCAACACTGGCACCGAAGAGAAGAAGAAAAATAGATGATAATAAGGGTTAGGTTACTTTCCTTGGTCAGGCCGCCATAAAAAGCCGAAATCGTTTGGAATGCGTATTGTACATCACCAACATGGCCTCAAGTGAACCGCAGTCATAACTCGATCTAGCCTGTACCTGTGTAGCATATTCAATCTACAGCGCTTACAAGGATCTGAGAATATCCCCACTTCGGTTGTGACGAATATTTGCATGAGTCGAAAAGCAATTCTATCAAAGGTTAGAAAAAAAAAAAAAAAAAAAAAAAAAATCCTGTGTTTTCTGTATACAGTAAACGAAGTTTTATTTCATTGGATAAACGTATTTACGTTCATAGCTCTATTGTCTTTTCCCAATAGGTGATACCATCGGCTTCTACTGGGTGTAAAAAAATATCTAGGAAGAAAGAAAATGGTTTATTTTGCAGAAGAGATAGACGATAGATAGACATTAATGGTTCTTGTCACCGGGTAAGTCTT
>BOPN01008973.1:25000-27500 GCA_017312705.2 Penaeus japonicus | reverse complement strand
GCTTGGGTCGCGGTATGCTTTCATTTCGTATGAGATAAAGGTGTGTGTGTGTGTGTGTGTGTGTGTGTGTGTGTGTGTGTGTGTGTGTGTGTGTGTGTGTGTGTGTGTGTGTGTGTGTGTGTGTGTGTGTGTGTGTGTGTGTGTGTGTGTGTGTGTGTGTGTGAGAGAGATAGAGAGAGAAAGAGATAGATAGATAGAGAGAGAGAGAGAGGTAGAGAGAGAGCGAAAAAAAGAGAGAGAAAGACACACACACACACACACACACACACACACACACACACACACACACACACACACACACATATATATATATATATATATATATATATATATATATATATATATAGAGAGAGAGAGAGAGAGAGAGAGAGAGAGGGGGGGGGGATTGTACATCCCGAGAGAGTACATTCACGTCGAAGTCAACCTGAATCATTACTGGATAAGCATTCTCTTGAACAGCCTGCACGATTTATATTTTTCAAACTCCTTCTAACATACTTCTTAAATGTCTACGCTACCTATCCAATAAACACCCAAGAAACACCTTTATCAATATAGAACATTAGAAAATATATTTCACACTGATAAGATTTCTAATTCCTTATTGCCTCTCATTATTCAATAATTCAGTTACATAACTACGGTATTTAGGCATGTAGCTCTCTCCCTCTCTCTCTCTCTACCTCCATCCCCTCTTCCTAGTCTCTCTCTCTCCCTCTCCCTTCTCTGTCTCTCTCTTCCTCCTCCTCACCTCTCCCCCCGTCTCTCTCTCTCCCTCCTCTTTCCCTCTCCCCTCGTCTCTCTCTCTCCCCCTCCCTCCACCTCTCCCCCCGTCTCTCTCTCTTCCTCCTCCTTCCCTATTCCCTCGTCTCATTCTTTTCCTCCCTCCCTTTCCCCTCTCCCCCCCTGTCTCTCTCTCATTCTCCCTCCTCCCTCCCTTTCCCCTCTCTCCCACCGTCTCTCTCCCTCCCCCCTCCCCCCCCGACCCTCTCTCTCATTCTCCCTCCTCCTTCCTCCCATCCCTTCTCCTCCTACATCCGTATCTCTCCATGCAAGGTCACGCTGGAACTTTCCTCTCGCTGTTGACCTTTTCTCAGCTGTCGGACTTTCTTAAGGTTGGCTATTTTTGCTTACCAGTTTCAGGGGGAAAATATGAAGTGAAATTGTAATGAGCCTTAAAAGGGTGTTTGGTCTTTTATGCCTGAGACGTGAGGCATTGAGTGGGGAGGCGAAGTGCTTTTATATCATGTCTCTGCTGGGCTGGGCTGAGTTGGTCTGTCTGTCTCTTTCTTGGTGTCTGTTTCTCTTTTTTAAGGTCTTTGTCTCTCATTCTCTGTCTTTGTCTCTCTTACTTTGTCTCTCTTTCTCTGTCTCTGTCTTTGTCTCTCTTTCTCTGTGTCTGTTTCTCTCTTTCTCTGTCTTTGTCTCTCTTTCTCCGTCTTTGTCTCTCTTCCTCTGTCTTTGTCTCTCTTTCTCTGTCTCTTTTTCTTTGTTTTTGTCTCTCTTTCTCTGACTTTGTCTCTCTTTCTCTGTCTCTGTCTCTCTTTCTCTGTCTTTGTCTGTCTTTCTCTTTCACTGCAGCTGTTCCTCTTTCTCTTTCTTTCTCTCTTTCTCTTATCTTTTTTTTCCCTTTTCTTTCTTTTTCTTTTTATCCCTCTTTCTTACTTTCTCTCTTGTCCTTTCCTTCTCTCTTTCCCTTTCTTTTTATTTTTCTCTTTTTATCCCTCTTTCCTACTTTCTTGCCCTTTCCTTCTTTCTTTCTGTCTTTATTTCTCTCTTTCTGTTTTTCTTTTTCTCTTGCTCTTTCCTTCCCTCTTTCTCTTTCTTTTTTTCTCTTTCTGTTTATATTTTTCTCTCTTTCTGTCTTTCTTTCTTTCTCTTTCTATCTCTCTCTCACTCCCTGTCTCTCTTCTCTCTTTCTCTCCCTGTCTTTCTTCGCTTTCTCTGTCTGTGTATCTCTATCTCTTCTCTCTCTCTCTCTCTCTCTCTCTCTCCTCTCCCTAAATCTCTCTTTGTTGTATATTTTTTTCTTATTACACCTATCCTTTCCTTAAGATTCTCCAATACTCTGTTCCTACTATCGGTCTTCGCATGATCTATCTCTCCCATATTTCTCCTCCCTCCCCTCCCCCTATTCCTATTTACACTTCGAAACAACAACTATAAATACAACAACAACATTGACAATTACAACAACAAAACTGACAATAACAACAACATTGACAATAACAACAAAACTGACAATAACAACAACAAAACTAACAATAACAACACCAACCAAAAAACACAAAAAGAGACAATCACAAAAAAAAGTAAATACATTGAACCCTAAGAACTTCTGCGCGCAATTGCATTATTTCATTACCATAACAAGCAATTTTCGAAAACCCGGATGTCAGTCAAAATAAGTTTGGTTGCAGAAGCAATTGCGTCACTCTGTTGCTGTTGCAGATTTCTGGGAATGCACGAGGAGATACGTCTAATTTGCTTGATGAGGCGC
>BOPN01008973.1:0-7500 GCA_017312705.2 Penaeus japonicus | reverse complement strand
TTTATCGTCAGTAATACCTATCTGATCCTCACAAACGCCCCCCCCCCTTCTCATAACTGTAGTAGCAGTAACAGTATTCTGTCCCTCACATATTCCCCCCTCATCTCCCCCCTCCTTATTGATTATCATAATGATAGCAATAGTTCTGCAACATTGCTACATTCTAGAACAGTGGTACTAGGTACAGTGGTACTAGGTACAGTGGTACTAGGTACAGTGGTACTAGGTACAGTGGTACTAGGTACAGTGGTACTAGGTACAGTGGTACTAGGTACAGTGGTACAAGGTACAGTGGTACTAGGTACAGTGGTACTAGGTACAGTGGTACAAGGTACAGTGGTACTAGGTACAGTGGTACTAGGTACAGTGGTACAAGGTACAGTGGTACTAGGTACAGTGGTACTAGGTACAGTGGTACTAGGTACAGTGGTACTAGGTACAGTGGTACTAGGTACAGTGGTACTACCAGGGGGTGCGTGAGCCCAGGAGGAAAACCAATGACGTCCTCGAATAATTTGCAATTCTGTCAACAATTGGGTTGATAACATCGATTGCGAAAGGTGTACCGTTTGCTTATACATCTTCCATGATCAATAAAGAATGAAAACATTATTTTCTTAAAACCCGGAAGGGGATTAGATTTTAGATAAGGGGATTGGTTAAAGATCTCAGAGGGCGGAGCGTGGAGGTATAAAGGTTAAGATCCTCTGTTTAAATACAAACGTCAGTTTTACATGTGCCAGATCGTATATCATCCGTGTGTAAATGTATACACTCCCCTTCTTTGTATCGTAGCTAAAAGGAGTATTTAAAATGCCCTATTCACTTTATTTTCTATGAAGAGCAAGAGTAAAGATTGTCGATGTGTGTCCAGGGTTAGAATATTTCAGGAATTCGGACCGTTAAGTTACATTTCTAATTTATTTGTATATGATAACACAGTCAGTCGATAAATAATTCATGCAACAGGAATTCACAAGTCTTGTTGCAAAAGAGATCAAAGTGGTGTTCGGGGAAACACTTTTATATGACAGTGAAAACGCGACCATGTATTTTAGCTTTTCAAATCCATTATTTTTTATAATATATACATAAAACTAAGTGAGGTATATATTCTGATGAGTTTTGTGCTTATCAAAAGGGAAACTATTAAAATAACAACGGAAATGTATTAAAAATATAAAAAAGTCAGGTTTAATTTGTTCATGGCATAAAAATGAAATGGGTTATGCAATTCTGACTCATATGCAGTATGGTAAAGGAGACTGTTTAATAGCGATGCAAACATGTTTAAAACTTTGAAAAAATACTAAGGTCACACTTATATAAATGTGTTTAGGTAAGTTTGTATGTGTATGTGTTCTGTGTGCATGTGTGTGCGTATGTATGTTTGTGTGTGTGTGTATAGGTGTATTAGATATTCGAAAAATGATATATATAATACAGAAACTACTGATACAAAGTTCTTGCAATGAAAAAAAAAAAAAAAAAAAAAAAAAACATGACATTTCTGTGGTGGTGTATTAATGTAACAGGATGTGTTTTACACAAAACTGCATTTTTACATCACTTTTGCACATGTATGTACGCACTGAAGAGCCGGTATTCAAGGCCTTGTACTCTAAAGATTGGTCGTAGGAAAAAAAACAACAACATACAAACTATTTCTGCAGACAGAGAGAGAGAGAGAGAGAGAGAGAGAGAGAGAGAGAGAGAGAGAGAGAGAGAGAGAGAGAGAGAGGGAGGAAGGGAGAGGGAGAGAGAGAGAGAGAGAGAGAGAGAGAGAGAGAGAGAGAGAGAGAGAGAGAGAGAGAGAGAGAGAGAGAGAGAGAGAGAGAGAGAGAGAGAGAGAGAGAGAAAGAGAGAGAGAGAGAAAGAAAGATAGATAGGTAGAGAGAGAGCGCGCGCGAGAGAGAGAGATAGAGATAAAGAGAGATATAAAGAGAGATATAAAGAAATATATTCTGATCGTGGAACAGCCAAGTGTTCCTGTTATATCCTTCTCACATGAAACTCCTTTAATTAAACTTCGAATGGCTCTATAAAACGAGCAACAAAGTTCAGGGGTTTGTTTACGTAGCAGTGAAACTTTCAAACGAATAATCCAGGCATATGCGCCAATTTTCGATAAAATAAAGGAAGAGATGGAATTATTTGGCAATACTCTTAAAATCATTTCCTTGTAATCCAAAAGTAAGTAAACACACACACACACACACGAACAGTCACACACACACACACACACACACATACACACAAACAGTCACACACACGAACAGTCACACACACACAAACTGTCACACAAACACACTCATATTATCTATCTATCTATCTATGTATTTATATCACACACACACACACACACACACACACACACAAACAGTCACACACACACAAACTGTCACATAAACACACACTCATATTATCTATCTATCTATATCTAACTAACTATCTATCTATCTATGTATTTATATCACACACACACACAAACAGTCACACACACGAACAGTCACACACACACAAACTGTCACATAAACACACGCTCATATTATCTATCTATCTATCTATATCTAACTATCTATCTATCTATGTATTTATATCACACACACACACACACACAAACAGTCACACACACGAACAGTCACACACACACAAACTGTCACATAAACACACGCTCATATTATCTATCTGTCTATCTATATCTAACTAACTATCTATCTATGTATGTATTTATATCACACACACACACACACACACACACACACGAACAGTCACACACACACAAACTGTCACATAAACACACGCTCATATTATCTATCTATCTATCTATATCTAACTAACTATCTATCTATCTATGTATTTATATCACACACACACACACACACACACAAACAGTCACACACACGAACAGTCACACACACGAACAGTCATACACACACAAACTGTCACATAAACACACGCTCATATCATCTATCTATCTATATCTAACTAACTATCTATCTATCTATGTATTTATATCACACACACACACACACGTTTATACAATTTCAGGCTATTCAGTATCAGAATGTGTGGTTAATATACAAGATCACATCGAGATGTTCCATGAATTATACAACATGTTTCGAAGTTTCAATAGAATTTTTCGAAGCTTCAGTCACGCGAGCGAACCTTTATGTATATTGATTTTACATATATTTACTTTATTTACCCATACCGTTCCTATTCTCTTTCCTATGGAACTAAGAATGATTAGGCAAAAAAGTGCTATAGAAAAAGGCAAAAATAGTTACGTAGTCAAAGTTTTGTGCTAAAAGAAAGAAACTTATAACATTACAAGGGAAATGTATTCAAAATATTAAAAAGTTTTGATTTGTGCTTTCCATACAAAAATGATTGGGTCACGTATTCTTATGTTTAAAGGAGATCTGTTTGAATAACAATGCAAACACGATTAAATCTTTTAAGAATATGGATGTATGTGTGCATATGTATGGGCGTGGGTGTTTACGTGTGGTGTGTGTATTTTTGTGTGTATGTATGTATGCGTAGGTATTTTAGGTATTTGAAAATTAATATCTGTATTATATAAACTACTATTATAACGCTCTTGTAAACAAAGGGGAGAAAAATAACGAAGAAAAATACACTTGTGCTCTGTGTTAGTGTATCAAAATAACGGGATTTGGTTTACTTTCAATTCGTGCAGAAATGCGTTCCATCACTTATGTATAAATAGTTTTAGATCTTGAAACACTGCCAGTTGATAGTGTACCGTTGCCGTATCAAAATGGCACTTTTTAACAAAGGTAAGCCAGACACACACACACACACACACACACACACACACACACACACACACACACACACACACACACACACACACACACACACACGCATAATATGTGTATGTACATGAGTAGACGAGCTAGTTACAAAATCCTTGCACTTGCAACCGCAGAAGACTGGCATTAGGAAAAATAGCAACACACTAGCTCCTCCTACAACAAAACTCGCTCATGGGAAAAATTTAGATGAAAGTGAGGTACTGCAGAGAAGATATCTTTTATTTATTAAATGGGATTATCATTTTTCAGAATTCTTCATAAGCTTTGGTAGAACTAGGTGTCTGTCACTGGGGAAGGGGGAGGGGGGAGGGGCATGAGTAGGCACAGCTGATTATGAGAGGTGGAGGGGAGGGGGGAGGGTCACTAGACGAGCGTTAAATGTTTACAGTGGGTTGCCAATTCATCTAATTCTTCTGTTCGTAAGCCACACACAAGTAACAAAACTTATACTCATTGACCCTGAGCAATAACATTGTCTCTTGAATTATTAACCAACACGATATTGGATCTGTATGTATACTGTTAGTTTTGTACACTGTATGTTCTGTATGTATACTGTAAGTTCTGTATACTGTATGTTCTGTATATATACTGTATGTTCTGTATGGATACTGCAAGTTCTGTATTCTGTTTGTTCTGTATGTATACTGTAAATTTTGTATTCTGTTTGTTCTGTATGTATACTCTAAATTCTGTATTCTGTATGATCTGTATGTATACTGTAAGTGTACTGTATGTGTACTGTATGATACTGTATGTTTCTTTGCGGTGCTAGAGGTTGCTTGTTTGTATGTTCATAGGTGTGTGTTCATTAGTTTTCATTTGCATACTTGTATATTTGCTAGTTTGAATGTTTACCAAATTAAATGATGCTTTATCGTAAAATCTGGCTTCATAAATAGATAGATGATAGATAGAGAGAGAGAAAAAAAATATATAGATATAGAGATAAAGAGATAAGAATATGGACAAACATAGATATATTCTATCACCGTAAAACAAAATAACTACAAAGTTCATTCCCTTTTATCTCTTAATTAAATTAAGGGCTGATCCTGATGGTCACCCTGTCTCTTATGGTGGTGTTCGGATCAGCTGAAGGTAAGTGATGGTTGAATTCTTATCCGTATTGAGTATTTCATTTTCATCCCGATATTTCTATCAGAATGTAGAGTATCTATATATATGTATGAGCAAAAATAAATTAAAAAATGTAAATATGTTTATGTATGTATATATGTGTATATATAAATGTACATATATGTATATATAGATGTACATACATGTATATATAAATGTATATATATATATATATATATATATATATATATATATATATATATGTGTGTGTGTATATATACAGCTAGATAAACATAGATAAATAGTAAAATTAAGCGAGAGACGGATAAGAAAACATACAGAAAAAAAATTAACAATATCATCAGAAATATACATTAGTCAACATAGAAAAGAACATTTAGATAACAATACAGTATCGAAAGTAATGACGATTAATCAGGTCAGTTACAGATTGACCTCGTCACATGAACGAAACGTAATTATTTTCCATTGTCTTTCATCACTATCCCTCGTTAATTTTCTCTTGTCACCAGTACGTCTCTCATTATCTCTCATTTTCATTCACTATCCATCGTTATTTTTCTCTTGTTACCAGTACGTCTCTCATTATCTTTAATTTTCATTCACTATCCATCGTTATTTTTCTCTCCAATAGGATCGTCATTGAAGGGTCGCTCAGGAGGTTACCCGGAGTACGATAATAAATGGGAAATCCGGTAATTTCTTCGCACGATTTCTTTTCGAAAGCGTCCGAGAAGAGAAGACAAGGGGACGAAACTGTCTGTATCTTGCAATAAAGAGATATCGAATTTCCAATGTACATGTCATTATGATGAGGTGGAGGAAATTGCATACATGCATAGGAGGGCACACGTATATACACACATAACAAACACACACACACACACACACACACATATATATATATATATATATATATATACATATATACATACATACATATATATATACATATATATCTGTATATATATATATATATATATATATATATATATATATATATATATATATATATATATATATATATATATATATATATATATATGTATGTATGTATATATATAGACGTATATTCATATATATCCGAGAGTTTCCAGAAATATGAACTCATGAATATTCTTCAGAAATGTGAAGCACCATATTTCTTTTTAGCCCAAGCCTTATAAATATATAATGCTTTGACTTATATGTAGAATGAGATGGCGCAAAAAATGCCTTACTACAGCAACAAAAGGTGGCCAAATGGGAGGTCATGCCAATAGTCCCATAAATCATTGCAATGAATTATGCAACATAATCATCGGCATAGGAAGATTGAACAACATTGCCTCGAATGGCTCTAGAAAACCAGCATCCGTTATTTAGACAGAACAAAGTCCAGGACACTGTTTACATAATGGCGAATTTTCAAAACGAATATGCGCTCAAATAAATCCGATCTTATGCGCCTTAATTCCCGAAGAAACAGAGAGAAGAGATCGAACTGTTATATAATTATATCAAAAGAAGAAAAAAAAAAAAGTAAAAAAAAACAACGACTTTAATCCGAAAGTAGGTAAGCATACATACAATATTTCAGTCTATGTCGAGTCAAAGTATTTCTTAAAGGTCAGATAATCACGTTTTATTTATTTTTTGTTCAGTATCAATGTTTAATCTTTCCCTTAGTATGTACGGTCAGCATTCAAGTCGAGTCGAGTGTGATTCGAACTTTGGCTCGAGAATGACATAGCGTATTCCATACTATGATGTTTCGAAGCTTCAGTCACGCGAACCAACTTCATACGTTGACTTTACATATCCACTCTTTCTTTACCTATAATTCTTTTATTACCTTGTGTATTGATCTAAGAAAAGGGTTTCTAGCCAAGTAACACTCTAATCTTCAAAAGGAAATTTTGATATTCATTTTAGACAAATATTAAACACGAAGGACCGCAAATACATACGCTAAGTGTAAGGAAAATAGAAAATTATTTGTATAACCGAAGTGCTGTAAATGACCTTAAACTGACAATTGTATGTTTGAAGTCGATGTTAATAATGATTATGATAATGATAATAATAATCATTATGAATTGAAAATAATGATTTTGATGATAATAACGTCAATAATGATAATGACAATAATAATAATGGAAGTAATAATAATGATAACAATGCTAATAGTAACAATAAGAATAATGAGTATAATAATCATAATAATGACAATGAAATGTATATATGACCATAGTTAAGAAATTCCAAGCATAACAGACAGAAGAACAACGGTGTTCATTGCAAATTGAGGTGAGAACTGTTCGTGCTTCAGGTCAACGAACAAATAACGAATGCCAAATATATTGACGTATAATCTATAAATTAAGAATGGAGTTTGGCTGCTATTGAACTACCGATTACGCCTGTTGATTTTTTTGTCATAGGTCAGACACCGTGTTGCTAGGTACTTCAAAAAAGCTGAGAGAGAGAGAGAGAGAGAGAGAGAGAGAGAGAGAGAGAGAGAGAGAGAGAGAGAGAGAGAGAGAGAGAGAGAGAGAGAGAGAGAGAGAGA
>BOPN01008972.1:35000-38177 GCA_017312705.2 Penaeus japonicus | reverse complement strand
GGAGAGAGAGAGAGAGAGAGAGAGAGAGAGAGAGAGAGAGAGAGAGAGAGAGAGAGAGAGAGAAAGAGAGAAAGAGAATGAAAAAAAGAGAAAGAAAGACTAAGAAAGAAATAAAGAGATACAGAGAAAGAAAGAGAGAGATAGATCGATAGATAGATAGATAGAGAGAGAGAAAGAAAGAAAGAGAAATGAAGAGAGATACAGAGAAAGAAAGAAAGAGAAATGAAGAGGGATACAGAGAAAGAAAGAAAGAGAGACAGAGAGACAGAGAAAATGAGAGCATAGAAAGAGAGAGAGTGCGAGAGATAGAGAGAGAGCCTAAAGAGAGAGTCGGAAAGGTTTCGAGCGGGAGGCAGGACACGAAGGGGCGCAGACTCACCGACAGGAAGGCGTGGATGAGGTCGGCCTTGACGGTGGCCAGCGCCTTGTCCTTCACGAGGATGGTGTAGGTCTCGTCTCTCTCGGTGCTCATCAACGACCCGAACCACGACTTCTTCGTCAACTCCGGCGACGACTCCGGCGTGAGGTGCACCTCGTCTGTCGGAACTGCGGGTGGGGGAGGGTGTCACTCAAGGGGACAGCACTCGTTGGTCAAGCAATATTTCCGTAAAGAAACTGGTGACTGGTATTTTGAAGGAAATATATATATGTTGAACTATGTATTTCATATCTGATCTCTATGTAACACAATTCAGAGTAATGCCAGGGAGAGCTGGCGATGTCCCTCACCTTGTAATTTCCTCCTATGGAAGCGCGGGGAACCTAGGAATGAATTCTTAATGGTGTTGAGGCGAGATTTCCAATATGGCGCCGAGTAGGGGGAGCCCGGGGCAGACGGCGTGCTACTCTCGTCGGAGGTGCTGTTGCCGGACTGTTGGTGACTGCTGGTGCTCGTGGCCACGGTTCCGCCCCCGTCCCTGCTGGTGCTGGTGGTGCTGGAGTGGTGGTAGTGCTGGGAGTGGTGGTGGCGGGAGGTACGAGGCGACGACACCGGGGAGGCCGTCGGCGTCACGTTGTTCGAGTGCAGAGGCGAGTGGCTGCCGCTGTTGTTGTTTCCCGAGCGGCGCCGGCTGCAGGGAAGCGTGTGCGACGACCTGGTCGGGTAAAGACAGCTCTTACTCTTTACAAGGCCGGCCAACGCCCAGGGCCTCTCTTTGTCTAACCTCTCACTCCAAGGGAAAGAGACAGATAGAAAGGCAAATCAAACAAGGGGGCTCTTAAAGAAAAAAAATCTGGGGCGGGGAAAGGTTTACAAGGTACGGAAGTACTTGCCGTTAAGGTACTCCGAACAGGATCCATGAAAGAAACAAACATGGCCTTGCTTGTGTAAAGGTCATCCAAAGAGTTAGGGTTAACAGGGTGAAAAGGATATCTAACAACGTCCATTTTCAGATTGGTCATCAAAGTGTTTCCTCTGTAAGCGCGTTGTATATTCCGACAACCTATCATAAAATTACTGGAGTCCATTAATCGTAGAGCACACCGAAGAGTGCTCTCCAAAATCCTGGTTAAGGACCAAATTATGTTAGTATTTAGCAAGTGCTTAAAATCCCCCAACCCTCCCTCAAAAACAAAAACAAAAAACGTTTGCCTAGTATTAAACAGCAACCTAACATTATCAGGACAGAAAGCTGTAACTGAGTCTGTCACTGAAAATGCCTTACAAGGATCGGGGCGTTGAATGCACATAGTATCTTGTAGTTTGGAGTCTCCCTTTTTTCTACTCTTCTTATAAGGCGTTTGAATACAAAGATAAAGGAAACAGTTCTCTGTCTATTTTTCAGTGTTAGTTTTCTCTTGACTTCTATTTCTCTTCTATTCTTACAGAATTCATGTTTCATGTTTTTCTTATTTTCTTGAATGTACTGGCAGACTTATTAAAGTAAGTGTATCTTATTTACTTTAGTAGTTCATATTATCAAAGTAAGTTTGACTTCAGAAATTATATGATATGCATTCCATTTGTAGGAGGGCTTGATAACAACCTGAAAATGTACGCTGTGATATCCATCAAAATGAGAGCATACGTAATTCTAACTACAGAAACCCGCACTTACCTCCTTCTTCTCGACCGCTCTTTTCTCCCCGTTCTCCTCCTGTGAACCCCCGCCCCCCGCCCCTTGTATCCCCTCCCGATCCCCGAACCCCCTACCATGCGGGTCGACTCACTGGTGAGGCATGTTGTTGCGGCGGGGCGTGATGGGCGATCCCTCGGACAGGCGCTCGAAGTGGGACATGGTGCCGTTCACGGAGCAGGTGTCGACCCTCTTCCGCGGCGGGTCGGCCGACTCGGAGCGATACCGGTGGATGATCTCGTTCTCGTCCTCACACGCCGGTTTCCGCCGCTTCCGGTCCAACAGGAGGAAGTAGATGACCTTCTCCGTGTTGTGGCTGCGGGTAAGGAGGGAGGCAATGGAGGGAGCGTTGGAGGCAGCTCGTCTCCGAACTTGAGATTAGTTCTCAACTGTTCTCGACAGCAACTCAACACAGACACGGCCTCGCGTCTCCCTACCCATAGGAAGCGCTTCTACACAAATTTAGTGATCTCAAAGAGAATTCGGTGTCCGTCGTCACTACACTGGCTTTACCTGTGGGTCTTTAAAGACGTCCCTTTGCCCACCCGGCTAGTTCCAGGTCCCTCTCCTATCTCTCACTCACTCTCATAAACCGATATCTAGCAGTCCTATTTTCCATAACTTCCCCTCTGAACTGGTAAAGGGAGCCGTATATCCCGTGAAATTTATTGTAATCGCTTTCCACTTGCTCGTGTTCCCGAGCCCGGCCCTCGTATCAACCTTCCGCTCCTTTCTCTACTCCATCCATAAGCGAGCTGAACAAACACGGCGGAGTCAGGTGCCTTTGCCTCAGTCCCGACGCATTCGTCTTTCAAGCGCAGCCCCTCCACTCTCTCTCTCTACCCTCCCCCCCTCTTGCTCTCTCTTTGGTCCTTACGTTCCCCTAACGAATACATGTACCTAACTTCATTACACACGCACACACACACACACACATACGCATACATATGTTTATATATATATATATATATATATATACATATGTGTGTGTGTGTATGTGTGTGTGTGTGTGTGTGTGTGTGTGTGTGTGTGTGTGTGTGTGTGTGTGTGTGTGTGTGTGTGTGTGTGTGTGTGTGTGTGTGTGTGTGTGTGTGTGTGTGTG
>BOPN01008972.1:30000-32500 GCA_017312705.2 Penaeus japonicus | reverse complement strand
GTGGTTTGGAAGGGGAATATGTTGGGATAATGATGCATTTATTGTATATATGAGCATGATCTGACTGTTGGTTCAGACTTACTCTTTCATAGCTGTTGTATAATGATTTACTGAATGACATCGCTAATGATGAATGAAAGAATGGATGAATGTATTAGTCATACGCCTTGCATTTGTAGAATTAAATATATGTTTAATATAATCCATGTAGTTAACAGGATACTGACTTCATAGATAACACTGATGGAAACAAAAGTGTTACACATTTCCACATTTATTCCAAAGGCATTAGATAAAGAGATCAGCTGGCTCTTGGGATGGGGCAGGAAAGTAGACGCGCGCGACTTACCGTGAGTCTCTTTTCGGGGTTGACTTCGATCATGCCTCGCAGGAGGTCCTGGCAGTCCGGGGGCACGAAGTGAGGGATGTGGAACACGCCCCGCTTCACCTTCTCCAACAGCTGCCGGAGGTTGTCGTCATCGAAGGGCAGAGCACCAACCAGGAGGGCGTACAGAATGACCCCGCACGACCACACGTCGGCGCGTCGCCCGTCGTACTTTTCACCCTGAGAGAAAAGGGTCAACGACGCTTAGGAAGTGAAATGAGGAAAGGTGATAACTCTGGGGGAAAACGCGGGATTTCGGTCTGGTAGTGGAATGCCTCCTTAAAATATTGATGAAATATCAAGGGAAAACATGAGGCCCCTAAATGTTTGTCTTACAGTGGAGAGAAGGGGAGGGAAGGGGATGGATGTGAAGAGTTGGGAAGGAGAGAGACGATAGTCTAGGTCGGAGTGCGTGTGTGCCAGTGAAATACATCGACAATATCCATTTAGCGATTACTGTTGGGATGGAACCACTGGTCAAGCGGGTCATAATAGTCGGGAAACTGACTAATAAACCAGTCAGACTTGAGGTCTGCATGTGGAAAACGCCAGTGAAATGTGAGAGTGCGCTGCAAGTGCATTTCAGACAGGATTGATGCATGAACGGGCTTATTTGTATCTGCGTCTTCCCATTTAGGAAACGTAAGTCTGCTTCGGACATGTTTGCGAGTCGACTGTTCCCAAGCACCATCGCCCGCCATCGCTTGCATGCAGTCAAATCCATTGGGCCGCGACAGCCCTCACCTGCCGGGAACACCTGTGCTCTCGTCCTGTAAATTCCTCCAAGTAGATGTAAACGTGGCTTCGTGCTCGCAGAACCTGCAGCTACGCCTGTAGCGCTGTGTTCCCGGGACCAAGCAGCGTAGTGCATGGGAATCTCACGTCGGCGACACGACCTATAACTCCCGGTAACGAAGCCTCGTTTCGTTATATTTTACGCGGGTGGCACTCTCCTAAAACTCCTTAGCTCATCCCTCCTTTATCTCCCCTTTCTGCGTTCTCATCCCACCCAATCCTCTCCAGACGGAGGATAAGAGATTCCCCAAGATTCTCCCCTCGCCTTAAACCGCGGTCGAAATTCGGTAGACTTTCCTCTTTATGAAGACCTCGCGCGAGAACAATGCCCGGGTGATCGCGGCCGCCAGCGTCTTCATCACTCCGGAAGCAGAATGTGTGATGGGAGGATGGCAGGAGGATGGGAGGAGGAGGAGGAGGAGCAAAAGGGGGAAGATGGCTGGAAGAAGAGGAGAATGGGAGAAGGAGGAGGATACCAGAAGGAAGAGTAAATGGATGACAGACGAGGAAGACAGACAAGGATAACAGATAAGGAAGAATAAAGACAAGTAGTAGAAATGAACGCGAAAAATACAATTTAAAAGACGAGGGCGAACAATCTAAGAAACGCAAAAAAGCGAAGAAGAGAGAGAGACGAAAAAGCAGACAAATAAGAAGAAAGATAAAGTAATGGGTTAACAAACAAACAAACACAAAAGAGGAAAAATGGGGGTAAAAAAGAATGAGGCCGAGAAGGAACAAGAGCAGGAAAGAAAGCAAATTGCCTGGGGTTCTGTCGACCGATTTCCCATGACGAAACAAGGCCGAAGTCTTCCTAAAATCTGCCTCAGTTAACTCATCTCTCACGCGGGAGAGGAATGGAGAGAGGGAGAGAGAGAGGGAGAGGGAGAGGGAGGGGGGATAGGAAGTGGAAGGTAGGGACCTGGAGGGAGGAGTGGGTGGATGGGGAGGAGAAAGGGGAGGAGGGGGTAATGGAAAGGATGAGATGGAACAGAAGAGGGAGGAGGGGGAGAGTGAGCAGAGGGAGAGTGAGCAGAGGGAGAGGGAGGAGGGGGAAGGGAGAGTGGGAAGGAGAAGGGAAAGAAGAATAAGGGATGAAGGGGACCGGGGAAAGGGGGTCTGGGAGTGGGGGAGGCACGGAAGAAAGGAGGAAGAGAAAATGAAAGGGGGGATATGGAGGTACGATAGAAAGGGGAGGAGGGAGGGGGAAGTCTTGAGGAAAGAGAAGCAGAAGAGGTATGGGAAGGGAGAGGGAGGTAAAGGATAGGAAGAGGAAAAGGAAGAAGAGAGACAGAGAGAGTTAAAAGAAGAGGAAAAGGG
>BOPN01008972.1:0-2500 GCA_017312705.2 Penaeus japonicus | reverse complement strand
AAATATACTTCCTACACAAAATATTTCTTCGCTGCCAGATTGATTTCCAGGATGCCCCCAAGAACCGGTTTCGATACCCCCTGGAGTATTGAGAACTCTTACCTTACACACTACATACTACATATACCACATCCCATCACCCTACATACACAAGCCTCCACATACAGAACTGACTCTTAAGAAACCAAAGCAATAGATCTTAAAAAAAGAAAAAACTCTCAACCGAATGTTTGTGTGGCGGCCTTTGAAAGACCAGTAAAGGTAAACGTCAGATTGACGGAGTCTGTGGAGTTAAGCCTTTCCGATCCTGATGGCGAGATTGGATGCTAACCGTGTATATATATTTTTAAAAGCCATCAATTACCAATGGCTCTTTCGCAGGCCAATGTCGAGGCAGACTTGGGAAACATATAACTGGATGTCCTGTCTCGCTCATTAGTGTCGTGACTGTAAATGCTTTAGCAAAGGATTCTGTTTGAGTAAGTTTTTCACCTGACATTTAGGAATTCTTTGGCGTGTAACAAGAACCTTTGTAAGGTGAAAAGAGGCGTGTTTTTAGATTGTATCCTTTCTATGAATTATATCTGAGAAATTGTCTCATGAATTTATTAATGTATTTTTGTAAATTAAATGTCCTTCCTAACTTTAGGTTAATGAGGAGCATGATTCTACCTGCTGTACATTTCGTAACCATTTTTCGACGAAACTCAACCTCTCCGAGCTATGAATTTTCCTTACATAACTTTCCGCCATCAAAAACGTCACTATATTTTCTGTTGTTATTGTTCCCGCTCTTATGCCGAAAAAAATCGATAACTGCCTTGTCTTTCGTCTCAACCCTCAAACTCAAAGAAATATGAAAACACACTTCTTCAAATCACTAACGACAAAATAATAAACCAAAGTCCTTACGTAAACGCTTGTTAGGTTTGTTAAAATATGAAAACACACTTCTTCAAATCACGAACTACAAAATAACAAACAAAAGTCTTCACATAAAGACTTGTTAAATTTTCCCCCAGCGACGGATTTAAGAGTATCTTATTCCCTTGCCTTATGTCACATCTTGGAAAAAAACGCTTACGATTGGTGTCACGCAAGTCAGTTTAAACTACAGCCTCCAGAGAAACAAAGGCAGGAAGATGCAAATGGCTAGGATTAAGAATGACTTCATTTAACAAGAAGAAAAATAAAAAGGAATAAAAAGGAAAAACTTATCCTGGGACGTGGCTGCATATGTAATCAAATTACTTTCAGATTTTTTCACCAAAAATAGAATTGTTGCGATGCACTGTATTAATCCAATTTCCATTTCCAATGAACCAACAATGATAAAGATATCAATTTCTAGAATTTGCTCTTAAGGTAGGTTATCCATACTTACTTGAGAAGATGGAAACATTGATAAAGTTTCCAACTATATATATTTTTTTTCAGTGTATCTTAAATGTAATCGCTTTCAGTAAACGAGGTAAAAAAAAAAAAAAAAAAAAAGACTGCAATGAACTGAGAGACAGGAAATCATTAACACAAGATCCGAGATGATAATGTCCATTTCTCTCAAAACCAAAAATTCATCTAAATGCTTGTTATTGGCGGGTTCTTTCATCTAAGTTTGAGTGTTTTGCTTCCATTACCTCTACTGTGTCAATTTAAATTAGTGTTTTAAGATTTTTTAAAAGTCGTAACTATATATATAACATTATTGAATTCACGTTAATTTTATCATAGGAATGTTTATATCATATCAATAAATATGAGCAGATATATACCAAAAATCTTCTTGCAATCGAATCATTAGTTGAACCCTCTGATGGAGTATTTTTTTTTTCGTTAGACCCATCTGTGCTGTTATTACGAGACATGATAATAAGTAGACGACCTGGAGAGCCTGCGCTCTAAAGAGAGTGTGTGTGTGTGTGTGTGTGTGTGTGTGTGTGTGTATGTATGTGTGTGTATGTGTGTGTGAGTGTATGTGTGTGTGTGTGAATATCTTTTATGTGACTATATACCTCAAGTGATATGGCTCCCGTAAAACATTATTTCAGTACTCGTATCCTCGTAAAACTAAATATTACAGATAAGCTTTATAAAATACAATTTCTCTCAATTTATGACCTGTTCTTATTTAATATTGGAATTTTTATGCTACATTACTAGCCTTTGATAAATCATTTATCCCTGAGGATGTTTAGTATGTCATTTTAAATATTCAATTATCATAATTTAATTACAAATTATAATAACGATTTTAGCAATCGTATATAAGTTTTTGATAATTAATGGTTGGCTATAATATTTGTTTATCCAATTATACATACACACACACACACACACACACGCACACACACACACACGCACACACACACACAACGACAACTGCAAACTCTAAAAATAATCAAGTTTTAAATAACTAAACAATAGAGAATCTCTCATTCAAAATACGCATTATTGGTCAATGATATTCAATGTTGGATGCTTGCTTCCTCGTCCATGCTAC
>BOPN01008971.1:35000-38178 GCA_017312705.2 Penaeus japonicus | reverse complement strand
ATATGCATGTATGTATACCCACACTCACACACACACACACACACACACATTAATTCTAAACTCCTAATCTAAAATTCACACACAAAAATGCCCTCATACACCACGCCATCCCTAATTCAGTGCAATTACTCATTCAAGAGTGTTAATACCGTTCAAGTTAGGTCACGGGTCCTGCTTACGCTAGGTCAGGGTAATCAATCACATGGGTCTTTAAGTGCAAGAGTGATGGTCTTTGTGATTATACCGTTATTAAGGCGAGTTTGTCAAAATTCGAATGTTTTGTGCAATATTTACGGGTTTTTTTATCTACTTGTTTGGTTATTTATTGCTATTGTTACAGATGGTACTATTTTAGTTGGTATAATTTTTATTCTTATTATCATGTTAATTATTATTATCATTATTATATTCCTTTATCGTTATCATAACTGTCAATATTAATATTGTTTTTATTTTTGGTGCTGTTATTACCATCATTGTTATTATATTATTTCTATCTTTGTTTTCACTATAATCATGATCACTGTCATTATCATCATCATTGTCATCATCATTATCATTATCATCAGCATTATCATTATTGTCATCATCAATATCTATATCATGCTCGTTGTTTCAGTTAATGTTGTTGCTTTCACTACTATTTCTATTAGTATTTCACTACTAGTTACTATTATTACCCTTATTTTTTCGACATAGGTTTCTTATCTTGATCATAAACATAAACCTAAAACAAACATGCATCACGAAATAATACGTTTTAAGGTTCAGTATAAGAAGGGTGGGGGTTGGAGGGTAGGGGGAGGGAGGGAGGGGGGTAAGATTGAATAAACCCAGCACCTTTAAACTTTTTTTTTGTTGCTCTCTCTCTCT
Source organism: Penaeus japonicus (assembly GCA_017312705.2). Lineage (NCBI taxonomy): Eukaryota > Metazoa > Arthropoda > Malacostraca > Decapoda > Penaeidae > Penaeus > Penaeus japonicus. The sequence goes on along the minus strand of BOPN01008971.1, from coordinate 37,305 downwards.
CTTTCCCTCTCTCTCTCTCCCTCTCCCTCTCTCTCTCTCTCTTTCTCTCTCTCTTTCTCTCTCTTTCTCTTTCTCTCTCTCTGTCTCACTCTCTCTCTCTCTCTCTATCTCTCTCTTTCTCTCTTTCTCCCTTTCTCTCTCTCTCTCCCTCCCTCTCTCTCTCTATCTCACTCTCACCCACTCTCTCTCTTACATAAAGAATATTTTTATCTCGTCGCATCCGCCAAAAAGATCGAAGAAAGAGTGTTGAAAGGTGAGATTTCCGACCTAAGGAAAGGCACGGGAAATTGAAGCATCGGAAGGGATGAGAATTATACATAGACTTATTTATAGCGAAGGGATGGAAGCTGCTCTCTGTGGTTAGAGTTTTGGTATCATCGCACTCTTGTTCCAGAATGGGGAGGAAATTTGACTGATGAAGAGAGGATCAAAATAGACTGATGAATAGATTTACATTTATTGAAGAGAGATAGAGAGAGCGGGAAAGATAGATTGATATATACTTACACACAAAACACACACACATTTCATATATACATATACATATACATATAAATACACATATACACAGACAAACAAACAAAAACACACAAACACACACTATTATTGAAGCGAATGGCTGGTTGCTGCTGGTTAAGCTGGCTACAGCTGGCGCTGAGCTGCTGTTGCTGGCATGGCTATGGCTGCAGTTGAGCTGCTGGCTGGCTGCTGGTTGCTGTTGTTGTTGTTACGCTGCAGCTATTATTGCTGCTACGGCTGCCGGTTACGCATGCCAGCGAAGGCGAAGGCTATTAAGGAAGCATACATATTGTTATTGCTGTTATTGCGCTGTTATTATTGCTGCTGGTTGTTGCCGTCGATTACGCTGACGTCAACAATAAGCGATGCACATTGCATACAATACGCTGCTGGCTAGCTGGTTTAAATACGCTGCTGCTGTTGCTGGGTTATTGCTGAAGCAGCGATAGCTGCTGGCTGCTGGTTGGCTGGTTGCTGGACGTCATTGCTGCCGCTGGTTGGTTGAATATTATTACGGCTGCATATTAGCGATGCCGCTGATATTGCTGGCTGGCTGGCTGGTTGGTTGGCTGCTGGCTGTTGGCTGCTGCTGCTGGTGTGTGTGTGTGTGTGTGTGTGTGTGTGTGTGTGTGTGTATATATATATATATGTATATATATGTATGTATATATATATATATATATATATACATATATATATATATATATATATATATATGTATACATAGAGAGAGAGAGAGAGAGAAAGCAGAGAAAGAGAGAGACAAACAGACTGACAGACTCATATTGCCAGATAGATAGGTAGAAAAATACCAGAAGAAAAAAAGAAAAAAAAAAAACATATATATATATATATGTATATATATATATAGTTGCTATTGTTAAAGAAGTTACAGCAAGAAAGCTGTTGCTGGATATTACGGCTACAATATTATTATATTATATGTAAAAGAGATAGAGAAAAATAAGAAAAAAAGAAAGAAAATAAAGCAAACAGGAAACCATTAAAAAGAAATCGAACTGGAAGGAAACAGCCAGACAGACAGCCAGCCTAAAAGAAGCCTCCGACGTGCGCCTCGAAAATCGAATTCCGAAGCCGCAGGGGAGGTCGGGGTGGGGTCTATTTTCTTCCTCTTCCGCCATAACGACTTGATAAGTAACAAGGTCGTTTCCTCTTGAGATTCCTGAGACTCAGATATCCAGAGCTTTTTAAAAGTTTACCCCGAATCTTCCGCCATGAATATAAACCCTCACCATTACCCTGGGAGATTTTCTTTCCCTTCGGATCTCTCTCTCTCTCTCTCTCTCTCTCTCTCTCTCTCTCTCTCTCTCTCTCTTTCTCTTTCGGCTCCTTTCGCTTCCTTTTGGCTTTCTCTCGTTCGTTCTCTTGGTTCTCACTCTCTCTCTCTTTCTCTCTCTTCTCTTTTTCTCTACTCTTGGTTTGTCTGTGTATCTGCCGATTTCTCTCTTTCTCATTATTTCTTTCTCTCTCTCTCTCTCTCTCTCTCTCTCTCTCTCTCTCTCTCTCTCTCTCTCTCTCTCTCTCTCTTCCTTAGCGCACAACAAAAACCGTGACTTATAACAAATCATAAAAGTGGAGAGCACTCGAGTGAGTTTCCCAAAGAGACCGGCAAGAAGCGGAAGGCGTTCCTTATTTGCGTTTTACAGTACAAGCCACCTTCGGGGAGGACAACTTGCTTATACACTTGTACCTTTAAGACGTGTACCAACTCCTAAAGACATGGGGTTTGTACACACGGCAGCTTCAAGGTAAGTTAATGGGCGTA
>BOPN01008971.1:15000-17500 GCA_017312705.2 Penaeus japonicus | reverse complement strand
CCATTACTACTCCGCCCACAGCAGTAAAACAAAGTCAGGGGTAGTCATAGGTTTCTTCCTAAGGGCACTAAGGATTTGCAGCCCTGAATTCTTAGAGGATGAAATGAAATACATAATAGACTCCTTTGTAAAACACCGGTACCCCAGAGGTTTCTTGCTAAACCTCAGAAAGAAAGCGGAGAACATCGTGACCAGAACAGAAAACGATCGTGCAGCACCCTCAGGTTTCTTGATACTGCCTCAGTGTAATATCTCCGAGATTATCAGCAGGTACTTCGGTACCAACGTGAACATAGCAAACACGTCCGGCGTAAAGATAGGAGATTTGGCAAGACACAAGAAACCGCTCACAAACAACCCCGACAGTGCCGTTTACTGTATCCCCTGCAGTACATGCGAAAAAGCGTATTACGGCGAGACAGGACGTGGTTTCGACACCAGGATGACCGAGCACCGAGCAGACATCCGTCACCACAGGACTTCCAACGCCATGGTGGCACACGTAGATGAGGCGGGACATCTACCAAATTGGAAGGAAGCGAAAATCGTAAGCAAAGGATTGCAAAAGCAAAGGCGTAAAGTTATGGAAGCTGCATACATCGCGACGACAGAAAATATGAACACCGCGTCGGGGAGATTTAAACTGTCCAAGGTCGCGGCAGCATCAATTATGCGGATAAACCATACACAGGTCAGGAGAGTCAGGTGAACCATCAGCTCTCATTTGATATATATATTCGTTCTATGTTTTCACTTGTTATGTATTTTTGAGAAAGACCTCCGTCGAAACGCGTCAAATACATCTCTTGCGTGTTTTAGATATTCAGTCTCATTCATACCTTTCTTGCATATATATATATATATATATATATATATATATATATATATATATATGTTTATGTAAGAGAGAGAGAGAGTGATAGACAGAGTCATAGATAGATAGATAGATAGACAGTTAGATAGATTGATAGCCAGATGGATAGACAAATAGATAGATAGATATAGATAGATAGGAAGGTAGATAGATAGATATAGATATGATATATACGCGGCATATAACAGACAGTCTGCGAACTTTGTTATTATCATGCTATTTAATGCCATTATGTATTATGCTAAGCAAACCTGATAAACTACATCTATATAACACTTAAAATTCCCTCGTTAATTTTTCAGTCGGTGGCAAGGTACACAACCCTTTATCGATTTGAGACAGTGAAGGAATCTTACTTCTCATTGCATGAAGAGAACATGCATATTTCTACTTTACCATCAGGTTAAGGGCGTGCAATGTATTCCTTCAAGAAACTTCTTCAAACTTCTTCAGTTCGGAAACTTGGGTAACGAAGAATAAAACTATAAAAACTATAACAGGATGTAGTAAAGATATACAATGATTATTATTAATAATATTTTGTGAATCATGAGAATAATACTAGTAATAGTAATAATTGTAACTATTTACTGAAAACGCAGCCAATCCTTCCATGAAATATATATTCAAGTGAAGTTTCCTCATTGCTGTTTTTTACCTCTTGGAGCGCTGCATGTGCAAGCTTCCTCTTAAACATTGCAAGATATTAAAATAGTTTTCATTCCTTTCAAGAAATACCTGGTCAACAGCAAGTCTTTGCTTCCAGAGTCTGGCAATTACGGGTGAACTCCTTCAACACTTCCCTTTTCCGTCTCATTTCATCGTTGCGTTTTCTTGCACGTTAAGGTTTGTGTTTGTTTATTTGTTTTTATTCGTTTTCGTCACGAGCACATTTTTTTTTTCATCCTAGATAAGGGAGACAAGCCTTTGCTAAAGAAATGTACCTTAGTCATTCTATTTCCTAAACATTACTTTTGATTAAAAAAGAAAGAAAGAAAGAAAAAATCCTTTCCACAAATTCCTTCTGATTCTGACTAACGAAATCATTAAAAATGAAACGCAACAGAGAAGAAACATGTAGTGTACAAAATTATTATTGGAAGAAGGAAGAATAAGAAATCCACTAGACCTTCAATTCTAAGTAGCATCCCTAAAAAATGCATTCGTTACGTCTTGAATTCTTAGATAATACAAAAAATAATTATATCACTATTACGGTCTATATGGCTGGAAAATTGGCTCTGAACCACCAAACGTCTTGGAAGATGAGACGTCTAATTATCAGGCGCTGCAGGAGGAGGATCGGGAGTTTCTCTTCAAATAAATAACCAAAAAAGACAAGATTTCCTTCAGTAAGACTTTCGTCGAATACGATGAAAATTCTATTGAAGAATATCAAGTTCCTATCTCTCTTTTGTACGCAAACTTCCTCTCATTCGATATAGTAATTATCTTTCTGAAGATATTAGAATTATAATGATCTATCTTATCAACAATACATAGACAAGTTCATGCACCCTGACCTATCCTATCAACAATATCCTATCGACAAGTCTTTCCAGTGCTGCTTAATGAACCTTACTCTAAAAGTGCCATCCAAAGCCGCTGTATCATGAGACTCTCTTC
>BOPN01008970.1:15000-17500 GCA_017312705.2 Penaeus japonicus | reverse complement strand
GTGACATTCTGCAAGATTAAGATGCTTTATGACGTCAGATTAAATATCACGGAACGAAGGACTTACTCTCCTCTCCCGATGCCAAGAGCTTAATCGCCCAAATTAAAGCAGTGATTCCATCATGTGCAGTATTCTCAGGTTAAGTTTCCAGGAATTTGCTCTGCGGCTTCGGTATTGAATGCGAGGTTGCAATTTGCTGAGATTCCGTACGTGGATGATTGCACCTTGAGTGGATATTTGCAGTCTCAATATGCTGGGTCATCAAATTAACTGTATTTTGACTAGACAGATGAATTCTTTTGTCAATACTGCATCGTACTGGAAACCTGAAATGATTGCTTGCTTGTTAATTACATTTCACCATTAATTAAACGGATTTCGGGAAAATATCCTAAACACAGGTTTCATCAGGTCTATTGGAGTTATTTTCGCATTTATTTCATCCCGTACGGACAAAATACATCATAGTTATTCCTTCAAGTATGCAACTAGCACATCATACCAAATCACTTAGCTAATATATCACATAAAGACCTAGATATCACAACAAAAGTCCAAATGATAATAAAAAATACATTCTACGATGTCCAAGCCAAGTTCAATCGTTTCTGAAAGATTAAAACGAATCTTAGGGCAGATGTTCACGTATATACAGTATATATATATATATATTTTTTTTTCTTCTTCTTCTTTTTTTAATCACCTGATATTATCGAGTATTTAGGAATGATTTAAAGGGTATGATTATGCCGTAAAATACTGAGCATCTGCCTGAATCGGCTCCCAATATTGCAGAGGGAAAGGCAATCAAATATTCAAGCCTTTAGCATTCATAGGAACTGGTAACTTAAAACACATCAACGAGAAAGAAAAAAAAAATCATATTATCTTATCTTTGGGTTAGTTTCTGAGACAGTAAATCTGAATTACTTCGTTAGATGTCACTGGCTTTACGATTACAGTTGAGGTTGTTATTGTTACTGTTATTATTTTTTTAGTGATACTGAAGTTATTATCATTATCATTATCATTGATATCATAATTATCATTATCATTGATATCATGATTATCATTATCATTATTACCATCATTATTAAGAATAATACCATTTTTATTATCATACTTGGCATTGACATTATTGTTACCATAACATTATCATGATTATCATAATCATTATTGTGATTATTATTATTGTAAGGTGGCCAGATGCTGCATCTCGCGCTCTCCGCGAGCAGGCGCACTCTCTGCTCTCCCGTTCTGGCTGTCCTGGCCGGAGGACTGGACGTTGCCTGTCGCCTGTTTCTTTTTTTAATTTATTATCTTTCATTTTATTTGTTCTTCATTTTAGATTAGTTTCCCTTTTAACTGAAGTTTTCTGTAATTACTTTTATTTTATTTTTATATTACGAGACCTTGTATTGAATGTTTTTATTTGTCACCACGTTTTATTTTTTGTGTTTTAATACTTTGTGAACTTTTATGGTCTCAATGTTTCTTTGATTTTATTTTAAATTTTAGGGGAAACGTTTTATGTATTTTATTTTTGCTTCGTTTTATTCCTTTTAGTTTATATATTATGCTTTTTAGGATTTTATACATTTTGTTTTACATATGTATCTTTCTTTTATGTTGTCTTTTTGTTTGAATTTTATTATTTTAATATTCATAAGATAATATGCCTCTGACGTCACCGAGGCAATGTTGACGTTTTTTAAAACAATAAAGCAGAGACGGTCAGACAGTGAACGAGGGTGTTTCATTTACTCCAGTCCTCCAGAGTAGTTAACCGGCTGTGTCGCCATTTTTGGATATTCTGTGTCGAGCCAAGGAAGTGAACAACGGGGATACGATCACGAAGACAAGAGTTAAGTACTGAAGTGCCTGACATTCTTTGCTTAGGAGCTGGACGTGATCTAAAGAACATTTTTATTAAATCTGATCAGACCCTTTTAGTGAACTTGGCTGGATTCCTTTTACCTAGTCTTTTTATACTTTGTGGTAGGAAGTCTGTGTTTTTTCATTTTAGTACACCAGACTGTTGTTTTCTTTTCTGCCGTACTTAGATTTAGTCAATTTTTAAGCCTTCAGCAGTGGCGTCAGACTTGCTGATCTAGCCTTTGTTTTTATTGGTAAGCCTTCTGCCAGATACTCCACTCGGGAGTATCTTTTCTTTAGTTTTAGTATACGGCAGCTTTAATCATTTTAAGTGCCTTCTGCACATGTTTTGCCATTTTATATTTTACTAGTATTTTTCAATTAGTTTTAGAATTTTGTTTTAATAGGCTGAGCATCAGAAAGAGATTGTCACGCTGGAATACACCCATTTTACTGATTCAAATTCCCTCCCCCACGCTACCACTTTCAGGGTTTTGAATTGACAGGGGTTAGCCAGGCCCTTAGCGCTTGTTTCCCTGGCCAGCATCAAGGGAGGGCAAATAAGTTTTCACCTTTGACTTGATGAACTGGGACGGGGCCCCTGGGTTAATACGGACATCACACT
>BOPN01008970.1:0-2500 GCA_017312705.2 Penaeus japonicus | reverse complement strand
TTAATCGAAAAATATTGAGAAACTAATTTGTTAAGAAATGACTTTTTTTTCCTTTTTTTAGTTGAGGTTAAGGTTTTGAGTTTGAGGTTATGCTGTGAGTTCCACATTGCCTATTCACTAAAGCTGAGAGGTTGACAAGCTATTCTACCATATCCGAATAAAATTTGAATGTTTTATATGTACTGATTTAATTAAAACGACTCTTTTCCTTATAATGTGCATAAATATTTAGATAAATATAATTTTAGAATGAGAAAAATGGCTATATTTTTGTTCGGCTCTTTGTATATATCTATGTGTGTGTTAGTGTGTGTGTGTGTGTGTGTGTGTGTGTGTGTGTTTGTCCTAAACTTCCTGTAATATTGGACCAAAAGAAGATCCATGGCCGTTTCCAACATAGACAAGATTATCTCCAGAAACTGCGCTGCAACGCCATCTATTGCCACCAGTGGGAAACGGATCGTCGTATTGATTACCAAACTGCTTGCATCTGCTCTCGATTTACTTATTTCAACATCTTTTTTCAGTAATTTTCTGATTTCAACTTATCAATATTCCATTCCTGTTCTTTCCTTCCCTCTGGCAGACCGCCCGTTTGTCACTTACTTTCTGGAACAGATTTCTGCCAGGTTCACCTCACCCGCTTCACCCCCCCCCCCTCCCCACCATCTACCCACCCACCCACCCACCCACCCTGCTTATCTTCCACTAAATGTTTACTCTTTTTTGTGGATACATGTAAGAAGTAATCATATAGCAGTAATATCTTCATATATTATCAATGCAATTTTTGGGTAGTCAACACTATTAAATCATTAGAATAACGTTTATGGTTTTAATATTTTTTTCGGTTTAGGTTCCTTGGAAAAAAGTCAACTTGTTTACTTCACTGTCATGCATGAGGTGGTTAAAGTTACTCTACGTTAAAAAGTACATTGAACTTTCGAGTTTTATTTCTTTAAAATATTTCGCAGAAGTTAAAAGAGACAAATTCTTGCTTTGTTGGGTATTAAAGTAGAGTGAAGAAAAAATATAACTCATCGGTGTACAGCTTCCAACAAACGGGATATTCTAATAATGATAAGCCAGATCTCAGGAGTAGATGCATCGTCAGGCTTACATGTACTATATAGCAAGCCCGTGTTAAGGAGTGCTGTCTCGTGGGATCGTGTCAACGAGTGCTGACTCGACCTGAGCTTGGTCCTTACCCACCGCGATTCCCAGCCACGCAATTACCGCCAGGCGATAGTGGATACTCACGAGCTTGCACGGGGCTCGATCTGCCGACCACGGGGATGCAAGACCGGCGCGTTACCACTGTACTGACCTGACGGTTGATAGTCTAATGAATACAGCATATTTATTCATAACAACACCAACCCACTCTCGATACCTACACTCATTCATGTGAGTATATTTTGATGACTGATTCTTCCGGGCGATGTCATGTCAAGCACGCTGCCGGCGGTCAGCCCAAAGTCTCTTACACCTCCTCCTTGCGAATACATCCCGCTGCCAGTCATTGGAAGTAAATCGAGTTTAACATTTTACAAAAACCCTCAGAGGGAGTTTCGATATTTGATTGCTGCTCTCACTGCAGAACGGATTTCTCTCCCTCCCTTTAACAAAATACAATTACATGAAAAACGAGAATGAAGGGTGTGTGTAAACAGTCAAGATAAGATTTTCATTCATATATCCCTTGTTTTTCGAAGCTTAAACAGAAAAAAAAAAAATTAGGTTAACGTTCCGATGCATAAACACCGATAATATGAAAGAACACGAAATGCACGTGATGGTGATGATGGTAATAGTGATGATGGTGATGGTGATGTAAATATGAAGATGTAAATATGATAAGGATAAAGATGAAGATAACTATATTGATAATGATAATGCTACTCCTAACGATGATAACATGTGTCACAATCATGCTAAAAGAAAGAATAAAGATTAACAGGAAAATATGTAAAGATGAAATCTGCATTTAAAAAAAAATGAAACTCCCTTTTCACCCCCCCTTTCTTTAACTCAATTTTACGCCGTATAATAAGGGGAGGAAAAAGGTATGTATAAAAAAAAAAAAAAAAAATCCAACTAATTAACTCTTCAGCAAAATAGGGTCCTATAAAAGTGTTAATACGAGGGAGAAAATGGGCAGACAGTAGCTGATTCGGTGAAGTTTTATGATTCGGCGAAGCTTCATATCGTAAAGCTGTGTTGTCTGAAGCCAAGTTAAGAACGATTATTAAAATAGGTAAGTTAAATAGTTAATAGGTAAAATATTTAAAAATAGTTCAGAACGATTATCAAAATCTCTCATAATTTTGCAAGATTGATTTAAATGAGTTTGCATTATTTTTTTCAAATATATATATATATATATGTATATATATGTATATATGTATTTATCTATCTATCTATCTATCTACATCTCTCTCTCTCTCTCTCTCTCTCTCTCTCTCTCTCTCTCTCTCTCTCTCTCTCTCTCTCTCTCTTT
>BOPN01008969.1:28703-33691 GCA_017312705.2 Penaeus japonicus | reverse complement strand
GAGAGAGACAGTGTACGTGTGTGTATGAAGAGAGAGAGAGAGAGAGAGAGAGAGAAAGAGAGAGAGACAGAGACAGAGAGAAATCAAGTGATGATAATCCAAACCCAAGGATAAAAATGAGAAAAAAAAACAAAGATAGAAAGACAAAGCGGAAAAATTAATAACAAACTAAATATTACGATAATGAAATGATAATGACAATAATAATGATAATGATAGCGATAACGACAACGAAAACAGCAACAGCCAAATCAAAAAAGGAGAGGTGCAAGTTGCAAGCGAAAGAGAAGTCGTATTTCGTGCAAAGAGACTTCCGGAAGTGGTTGCGCCGAGGAGGAGAGGTAATGAAGACACGCCAGGCTTCATTACCACACGCCACCTGTAGTAAATGGGTTGCCCGTCATCTTATTATTTCCGGCTCGTGTTAATGTCTGTGATCTCAAGATTGTGTCTACCACCTTATCAACGGGCCTGCTGCGTCGCTCCTCCCGATCGCTGGGTGGATGGCTTCGCTCGTGGTTAGTCTTTTGTTTTTTGTTTTGATTCGTGTTTTTTGGGGGTTAAGGGGTTAGGGGTGGAGGGTATGGTTGGGAATATCTATATGGAAATTTTGTTTCGGGAGATGTGGTATATATTTTTTTGTTGTTGTTGTTCGAGATTGATGTCAGGAGGAAGATTTCTTTCGGTATTTCTGCGCCGAAGTCGGAGTCAGTGATTAGGGTTCGGATCGTTCTGGCGATCTCGGGAATTCGCTTATTGATATGGATCTGGCTTGAATTATCTAGGACTCGGCGCTTCCCATTATTCGTAATTGATTAATAGACACTGTCTCTGACGTCGGGTTTAATAGGCGAGTGTGAAATTAAAGCCTAAACGGATGTTGAACACTGATCTGAATATTAGAAACATGCTTGAATCATATATCACTAAATATCATGCTTCACTTGTTGATGAATGAGAGTAACGGTCGCGCTGTGTCTGTGTTGCAAGACGGTAAAAATGAAACTGATTTGAAGGAGGGAGTTTATATATATATATATTATATATATATATATATATATATATATATATATATATATATATATATATATATATATATATATACATATATATATATATAAATATATATATATATATATATATATATATATATGTATATATATACATATATACAATTACATTTACATATATACCTATATATATATATATATATATATATATATATATATATATATATATATATATATATATATATATATATATATAAATAGATAAATAAATAAATAAATAAATATATATATATATATGTATATATGTATATATGTGTATATATATATATGTATATATGTATATACGTGTGTGTGTGTATATGTATTTCTATATATCCGATATATTTGAAAATTCCTATAAATAGTCTTTCAGTCAAATCATTTAATTTACCTTTGTGTGCTATTATAATTGATATGCTATAAAAGTGGGTGCTTTCATAACTAACATCATCATCACCATCATCATCGTTACAATAAACCTATAATCCTATAATTATAATCCTATCATTGTTGTTGTGCAAATACTGCATAGGGGCTATTATAGATTCAATATAGCTTTGATAATTCATATAATGATTTGATGAATACTGTTACGAGATAGTATCAACTCACAAACAGTCTGGTAGAATGAATGAAATACAGTTAAAGATAAGACAAAAAGAATTATCATTGCAAAAAAGATATCCAATTAAGTAAATGCTGCAACCAAACATCCTTGCACACCGCAGCCATAATCTGAAAACTGCTTGTCCCAGCGTTCACAAATCAAATTTCAAAATAAACGTGTTTTGTGGTCGAAGAGTTTCATCGCTGTGGTTTCGAGATTAAGCCCGCGTTCTTATCTTTATATTTTATGCTTTTTCTTTCTATTCTTATCTATTCGTTGGGTTCTTTTGTTGCTGATAACCTAAATACCTTCTTTATTCATTGATATTAATTGGTTTTATATCCTTAGCTTTCTTCTTTTTTTTTTTCTTTTCGTCGAATTTTATTTGTTTTCTCTCTCTTTCATATAAAGATTAAAAAAAAGAAAAAAAAATCTGCAGGAAAGTCTCGTTAAAAACTTTTTTACTTCTTTATCGTTTGGGATTGAAGGTCCCTTGGCCAAGAACTAATCTCTTCTTGTAATCCAAGTTTGTCTGATGTTATAAATAATTTTCGAGGGATCAAAAGACTATAAAAAGTCTTCGTTAGAAAACAAAAAAGGAGCTTTTGGGCATAACTGCGACCTTTAAAAGATTAAATAAAGCTTTATAGAATGATGTTAGGCCATGCTAGGTCACGGCCTTGTACTTTCTCAAGTATAAGAGTAAAACAAAGGTAAGACGATGAAAGAGTTTTTTTTTTTCCTTCTCTCTCTCTCTCTCTCCTTTCTTTCCTCTCCGTCTCTCTTTATATCCCTCTTCCTCTCTCGCTCTTTCCTTCCTTCCTTCTCTCTCTCTTTCTCTCTATTTTTCTCCTCCTCCTCTCTCTCTCTTTCATTTCTTCTGTCTCTCTCTCTTTCTCTCTCTTTCCTTCCTTCCTTCTCTCTCCCTATTTTCCTCTTCCTCTTTCTCACTTTCATATCTTCTGTCTCTTTCTCTCTATCTCTCTCTATTTACCTCTTCCTCCCTCTCTCACTTACTTTCCTTCTTTCTCTCTCTTTTTTTCTCTGTTTTCCTCTTTCCATCTTTCTATTCCCTTCCCTCTTTCTGATTGCCTTTCTGTCTGTCTCTACCCCTTCTATTTTTAAGACATCCAAGAGGAGTTTCATGTTAGATTCTAAATTATGAATGCAAAGGCTTAAAGGAAGTAATGAAATGAGAGAAGACTGTCAGCGGGTAATGGAGATAGATAGATAGAAAGAGAGGGAGAGAGAGAAAGAGAGAGAGATTGAGAGAGAAAGAGAGAAAAGATGTATAGAGAGATACAGAGATACAGACACATTGCCAAACTGATTTCCAAATGTAACAGAAAGGGAGAATATAAATACATATATATATATATATATATATATATATATATATATATATATATATACATATACATACATACATATATATATATATATATATATATATATATATATATATATATATATATATATATATATATATACATATACATATAGATGTATATATATATATATATATATATATATATATATATATATATATATATATATATATATATATATATGTATATATATATATATATATATATATATATATATATACATATATATATATGTATATATATATATATATGTATATATGTATATATATACGTGTGTGTATGTCTGCGTGTGTGTGAGAGTCTGTGTATGAGTGTGTTTGTGTAAGTGTGTGAGTGCGTGCGTGCGTGTGTGTATGAATGTGAGCACTTACGTATACATTTGTGCTTATCTATCTTTATTAATTGTGTGCCTCTGTGTCTCTCTCTGTCTCCCCTTCTACGCACAAAACCTTTCGGCTTTCTCCCCTCTCTCTTCTTTCCCCTCTCATTTTCCCCTTGAGCAACCACACTTGCTTTATACAAATAACTGGATGATAATATAGAGAAATGCCTGAATAACAAAGTGTCAGATGTTCCTCTCACTGATCAAAGCAAATTTTCTCTTAATTTACATATGAGAGGGAAATCTAAAAGAGATTAGAAAGAGAGAGAGAGAGAGAGAGAGAGAGAGAGAGAGAGAGAGAGAGAGAGAGAGAGAGAGAGAGAGAGAGAGAGAGAGAGAGAGAGAGATGGAGATAGATAGATAGATAAATAGATAGATAGATACCTGTAGATAGATAGATAGATAGATAGATAGATAGAGAGAGAGAGAGAAAGAGCAAAATACATTTCAGACACAGAACATGCAGAGAATTAATGATATAGTCGAATCATCTGGAGTTCTGAAATATTCTCGCAAATTACTGGAATACCGATTTCGAATGACAGCGAGAGAGATATCCACGCAAATGCTGGAAAGGATAATGATAGTGACGATGATAATTATGGTAGAAGTGAGGATAATGATTTGAATGTTTGTGATAACAATAATAATGACTTGCAAAACACTCTTCCGTGTTGATAAAATGGCAGATAAACCCACAAAACATATTATATTATAATATGTTTTGTTTACTAGAATATGTTTTGTGTATAGTGGGTTTATCTGCCAACAATAATAATAATATGATGATAACGAAAATGATAATTATAATGATGAAAATGGTTATGATAATAATAACAATAATAATAATAATCTCAACATCAACGCTGCTAAACCTGCTATTACTGCTAATGACAGTGATAATAACAACCAGCATGAGATATGATCATAACGCCAATGATATCAATAGCAGCAATAATAATAACAATATCAGAAAATAGAATAAAAATCACCTAACAATATAGATATGAAAATCTACAAATGAGTAGGCAGTGCCGAACACGTAAAGTTCTCCATTACACAGATTATCGTACATTAAGCCAAGATTATCGCGCATCAGTCATCATGACATGTGCCATTACCGACCCAATCGCAATCGTCACAAAATAACTTCGGTCTCATTTACAACCCTGTGTTCCGTCACGCCCCTTTTCCTCTCCGTTGCACTTGCGTCTCGTAAGCGCTTTCCAGGTACCGGAAAGAGTGATATCGGATCCATTTGTACAAATAGAAGTACGCTTTGATGGTTACACTATACACAAACATTACCACACATCTCAAACACGGACACGTTCTTAGTGTGTGAGGGAATTCGTGTGGTGTTCGTTCACTGTAAATGCGTGGGCTTATGCATGTTTACATATACAAGTGTGTGAATCTATAAACTTATCATTGTAAATACAAACTCATATTAGAACAGTTTTAAATAGGGAACGCTTTATCAAAATCTTAATTTGGGTTAAAACTGTTTACACGATTCCCTGAATCAGCAAAGTCTCAGGAACAAGCAAAACTTAGAGTGC